>PVIC010022773.1:0-27423 GCA_004025085.1 Thryonomys swinderianus
GTCTGTAAAGAGCTTTTCCTTCCAGATATCCTTGTGCCTCAGGCCAAGGAAACTGTGTGCCTTTGTTGTGGGAATAGGCTCCCCATCCTAGTAAAGATGCACAAGGTATCACCTTAAAATATCATTAAGCTTCTGGCTGGGGTTGTTTGAGAACTAACATGATCATAAATGCATTATACACAGAGGTCTTTGTTCCTTCACATCATTCTAACTAGCAAGTTATGCTATTTTGAGCATTCTCAGTCTTTAAGTCCTGCTAATGGCTAATAAGGTGCCTATAGGATTCAGTCATTGTGTCTGTTAAAAGCTCCTAGAAGGACAAACTCTGGAAGAATATATAAAACAAAAATGGTGTGCCGGGCATAGTGGCTCATGCCTGTCATCCCAGCACTTGGGAGGCAGAGGCAGGAGGATTACTGAGTTCAAGGCCTGCCTGGGCTACATAGTGAGCTCAGGGCCAGCCTGAACTACAAAGAGAGATCCTGTCTCAAAAAAAAAAAAAAAAAAAAGTAATAATGGTTGTTCATGGACATCAGGTAGTGGTTACTTTTAGGTTTCCTTTTTTCATCTTTGGCTGCATACTCTAAAGTAAACATGCCCTATTTGGGTGATACAATGAAATAAAGAAAACAAAAACCAGAAAGCCTGTCTCCTGACACCCCATTCTCCATCTGTGTGCTTCCTTCCCTCCCAAAAGCTAAAAGCTAGGTCAGAAAGTGGCTAGGTCTGTTCTCATAAAGGGTGTTGTACTTTGCTTTACTTTCCTTATAGGGCTTATCAAGCTAAAAGTGTCTAATTCAAGGACCTTAATGAATGTGCTGTTTTGTAGGCACAGAAACAGAAGATCAGAGGAACTGAATGTCTTGTCCCTAGTAACACAGTGATTAAGCTGAGTCAGGTCTTTTGTAGAAAAGACGATCTTTTTCTTTGATCTTCTATTTTTTGTTGTTATTGTTAAAATACCTGTTCTATTAGATCTAAGTTAGGAGGAGGGACCTAACATAATGCCTGGTATTTTTCACTCTCATTCCAGAGGTAGTAATCTCTTACAATTTGCACTAGAATTAAATAAATTCATTACACAGCATTACAAGGGTCACATCAGGGCCGCGTCCATGAGCAGTTATTCCCAAGTCTAGAATCATGAACACCAAATTCAATGAGTAGGCACATTCAGATAAGAGCATATCAAATCAACTTCTACATGAACAAAAAATTCTTTTTTTTTTTTTTTTTTTGAGACTGGGTCTCACTTTATAGTTCAGGCTGGCCCTGAGCTCATTATGTAGCCCAGGCACACCTCTAACTCAGCAATCCTCCTGTCTCTGCCTCCCAAGTGCTGGGATTACAGGTGTGTGCCACTGGCACTGTGGGGTGTGGTACTGATTGCTGGTGGGTGCGAGTCACCACACCCAATATTTTATCATTGTATGTGGTTATCAGGATCAAACCAGGGACCTTGCGTTTACTAGGCAGGTGGCAGAACCACTGAGCTAAATCTCCAGACCCCAAAAATTCATTTTCAATACTGTAAGATATTATACTTACAGAAATAACCTATTGGCTTTTTAAATGGTTGTAATTTATATGCATTGCATACATCCCCACTTTGAGTGTACAGTTTTAACTTTTCCATAGTATACACTTACATGAACACTTTCAAGTGTTTGAACCAGGCAAACAGAATGATTTCCATTAATCCTAAAAAACATTTTGAATCTCAAATTGTCTTAAAATTTCTCTCAATGTTTATATCCTGAGACCATCTGGTCTGAGGTGTAGTGTCATTTGCTCTCACCTTTGGTGGTGTACAAGGAGCCGAGGGCCAGTGGAGCAAGTGTCTTGGGTTAAGGTGTTCTAGGAAATATTTTTGTTCATAGATCTAACAAGGTGCTTTTCCAACTTGTTGATGTTTCCTCCGCAGGTGTTTGCAGAGCAAGACCAGAGGAGGATGACTGACAGAGTCTGTATTGCATTCCTTGTTTGTAGCGTGGTTTTGCTCAGTGTCTTGTTTGCCTTCATCATCAAAAGTAAGTCATTTTGAGGTTATTCATAAGGGCCTAGAGCAAGAGGTCTGCAGCCAAATGCGTGCATTCAAGTACTGCAACTCCAAGTGGTTCCACATAACTTTCCTCATCTCCAAATCCTCATCTGTCAAACACATGTAGTGGGACCCTGTATTTCTCAGGGGCTGTATTAGTGCCTGCAAAGCCCTGAATACAACCTCTGCATATGGGAAATGCATAGCCATCTTTAGTGTTGTTCTTACTCTTAGAAAATATATTTTTGCCCTGCATAATATCTTTGTAAGTCTCATGGAGCTTATATTCTAGAAGAATTTTACTTAATACCATAGTTTTCAAACTTGATATTGCTGGGCTTTGTGGCTCATGCCCATAATCCCAGCATTCCGCAGGCAGAGGCAGGAGCATTGCTGAGTTTGAGGCTTGCCGCTGGGCTACATAGTGAGCCAGCCTGACCTGCAAAGCAAGACCTTGTCTCAAAAAAAAAAAACAAAAAACAAAAACCCTTGCTTTTTATTTTTTAGTTCCTGCTCCCATCAGAGAAAAAATATTATTATTAATTATCATTATTTGGTGGTACTGGGGATTGAACTCAGGCCCTTGTGCTTCCAAAGTAGGCATGGTACCACTTGGGCTAAAACCCTGGCCCGTATAAAGAAAAATTAAATTTAATGATCTAAAAAGGAATTAAATAGTAAGAAATAAGTTTGTTAAGTAGGTTTGGGGTCTGGGAGGCAACAAACCATTCTGATACATAAAGTATGCTATTTCTTATCTTCAAGGTCCAATTTTTTACCCTAGGGCTGGCATATGGAAAAGATTAGAGCACCTATTTAGAAGGAGAAACAAATGAGACATAGGGAGGGGACCTTGTAGAAGTAATACTAGATCAGTAGAATACAGGTCTTTAAAAGACAGCCAACCTAGGATGAATTCTGTCAGTGGTGTGCGTGTCCACCTGTTTGGGTTTTTCAGATTCCAGACAGAACCTCAATTACATGTTTATAAGACATTGTATACAAAATCTTTGGTGACCTATTTCGTGTGTTTGGGGAAAAATCAGAAAAACGTGTATGGTTGTCAATTTTGAGGAAGTACCCATCTAGTTGCTATACTTAAGAACTTGCTTACTTCAAATGATTATTTAGAGATTGGGTAAACTACCTCATGTGTGCTCCACTCTTCAACCAAAACAGTTTTAAGCTCCCTTGTAAGTGGAGAGATTACTGTCAAAACATACAAGGTCTTTTTTTTTTTGAGACAGGGTCTCGCTTTGTAGTTCAGGCTGGCCCTGAGCTCACTATGTATCCAGGCTGGCCTCGAATTCACAGCAATGCTCCTGCCTTTGCCTCCTGAGTGCTGGGATTACAGGCATGAGCCACCATGCCTGGCATTGTGGTAAAAGACAGCCATCCTAGGATGGTACTGGGGACTTTGCGCTTGTTAGGCAGACGCTGGAACCACTGAGCTAAATTCCCAGCTCCATAAAAGGTCTTTGACAGAGGCATGACCCTTTAGCACGGGTCTTTCTGTCCCAGTGAACCTGGGACACTCTCATGTTTGTGACTGATCTTCAGCATTCAATTAGCAAAACTGAGCATTCTCATTGTTTGACATAAAAGATATTTAACATTTTTATTATAACAAATCATGACATCTGGGTGAATACACAAAGCATCACTCAGAACAAGACCCTGAGCTCTAATGAGCTCATTTGGGTTTCTCTAGATTCAACTGGGGTTGCAGGGAAGAATGACCTGAAGCTACAAAGGAAGGGTTCAAATGATAACAGTTTTAAACAGTGTGCTTGGTGGTAAGCAGATAGCACAAACATTTTTTGCTGACATGTTCAATTTTCTTGTCCACTCCTTTCTGGCTCCCTGCACACCCACTTAGAGTACTTCATCAGCAAAAAGACAACGTGCACAATAAGGTAAGTTTGAAAGGGTTTGTGACCAAACCTTATGATGTTTTGCACTCTAGTAAGAATAAAATTACTCCCAGTTGCTCTTCTCTTTTCCTCCTGAATTACCCATTCTTCCCGTAGACTAGGAAAATTTATCTCAATATGCACCTCTCTTACTTTCCACACCTTCCAGCTACAGTTCAAGTTTCTGTCTTTATCTCCAGTTGTGACAGAACTGTTACCGAAGGAGCTTTTTCTAATCTTAAATTTAAAAAATTACTGGGCCGGAGGGTTAGCTCAGTGGTTCCAGCGCCTGCCTTGCAAGCTCAAGGTCCTGAGTTCATCCCTGGTAACCACATACAGTGCTGAGCGTGGAGACTCAGGCCCACCAGCAATCAATACCACATACTACAGTGCTGGGTGTGGTGGCTCATGCCTGTAATCCCAGCACTCGGGAGGCAGAGACAGGAGGATTGCTGAGTTTGAAGCTTGCCTAGGCTACATAGTAAGCTCAGAGCCAGCCTGAACTACCAAGTGAGACCCTGTCTCAAAAAAAATAAAAAATAAAAAAAAATAAATTACCTTGCAAATTTTCCTTGATGGAGCTGTATATTGACTGAATCATTTTGCTTTGTTTTTACATTTTAGTCAGTGGTTTTTTTTGTTGTTTTTGAGTATCATATTCAAAATTGCGTCAGAAAACAGGAAAAACAAGAGCAAATAAGCAAGGTCCTTTTAGGTGTTTCTATACCAACACCTTTAGAAACACAGCACAGGAAACAGGCTACCTGGGCAAGCCCCAGGGAGCAGATTTGCAGGAAGGAAATTCCTGGCTGAAGAGGAAGGACGTGCAAAAGTTTTTCAGGTAGGGCTGGAGCCCCACGTAGACCCAGCTGCTCCACAGCCAGCTCACTCTACTCATGGATTTGCTTATCTGGCTTTACAAGCCCATAAACTTATATTTTGTGAAGGTCTTTCAATTACAGTATAACCTCTTTGACTGCATCTGTGCCACACTGTTTCTGCCCCATTAGAAGGCCAACTGTGGGGGACGGAGATTTAGCTCAGTGGTTCCGGCACCTGCCTTGCTAGCACAAGGTCCTGAGTTTGATGCCCGGTAACCACGTACAACAATGCTGGGCATGGTGACTCATGCCCACCAGCAATCAGCACCACATACCACAGTGGCATGTGGGGGTGGCTCACGCCTGTAATCCCAGCACTCGGGAGGCAGAGACAGGAAGATTGCTGAGTTGGAGGCTTACCTGGGTACACAGTAAGCTCAGGGCCAGCCTGAACTACAAAGCAAGACCCTATCTCAAAAAAAAAAAAAGCCAACTGTCTGCTTCCTGGGGCTCAGGTGGACTTTACCAGAGGTCACTGTTTTGATTTGAAATCAATGCCTATGAAGCTCTGCTTGTCATTCCTCTTTGCCCTTTGTGGATGTCCCTACACAGATCTGCCTGTCTCTGAGTTACAGGACGGTGTTCCACACTATTAAGTGCCCAATGCATCTTGGCCTTTACTTAATAATTCTGCCTTGGGTCCAGGGATTTAGCTTAGTGGTTCTGGCATCTGGCTCACTAGCATAAGGTCTGGAGTTTGATCCCCAGTAGCACATACCACAATGCTGGGTGTGGTGGCTCACACCCATAATCAGGGCAATCAGTACCCAACACAATGCTGGGAGTGGTGAGTTTTGCTTTGGGAGGCTGAGGCAGGAAGATTGCTGGGAGTTCAAGGCTAGCCTGAGTTACATAGTGAGTTCAAGGCCAGCCTGAACTATAAAGTGAGACCCTGTCTCAAAAAAAAAAAAAATAATTCTGCCTTCACATCAATAAACCTATGAGATGGGCATTTAATACTCTCATTTTATAGATCAGAAGACAGGTTCAGAAATTCACAAAGACTTCCTAGGTCCTTCCTACCACACGACCTTTTATTTTTCATTAACTTTTGAGAATGGAAAGGAAATCCTTCTTTTAGGTAGAACATAGTATTCTTTGTATCATGTGATTTCTATTCTTAAATTGTTGGCTATCTTTTTTTTCACTTTTATTAAGTTATAACCATTGCAGAAACTGTAACATACAAACAGCAAAAAACAAAAGAAAACTACATCACATATTATGGGGTTTTCCTACTGACATTTTCTTTTTGATAGCATCATAGTCACTTGAGGTTGTTGAGACTGGAACTGTGAAGCACATGTGTGACTGACTCAAGACCACAGAGATACCTTGTCTCATATGTTCTTTTAAGGACATTGAGTGGCAGCATCATCTTCATTTGTCCCAGACTAAAAACTCATGTTCTGCATTTTCCATGGCAGCAACAGTCATTGTTACGTCAAATACAAAACAGCCACATCCTACCAACAGGCAGGGGGAGGTGAAGTCTGCTGTCTTCCCTGGTGGGTGCTCCTGGGCTCTGTGCAGCTCAGTTGGGGTCCACAGGGCGATTCCACACAACAGTAGGTATAGGGTGAACTCTAAGCAGCTTCACTCAGCACCCCCCCCCCCACATTAATGTGAAAAGCAGGTGCAGGGAACCCACTGTTCTTTCCAAGAAGTTAATCCTTTTACCTTCACTGTTGCTTCGTCATGTATGTGTTTAAGCTTTTGAATCCAGGCTTTCTGAGACTCAGCCCTAAGATGCAGCAAGGTTTTTGGGATCATGATCCAGTAGCTACTGGTGAGAGATGCTGTTTTGCTGTGTTCAATGCTTTTCTGTTGTGCATTTATCTTACAAGATGTAAATTAGTACAAAGAGTTTTTTATTCTTTTGTACTAGGGATTGAATTCATGGCCTGAACACTGATCTATATCCACAACCCCTCTTTTGTATTTAGACAGGGTCTCACAAAATGACCAGGCTAGGCTGGAATGTATGGTCCTCTTGCCTCAGCCCCTCAGGAGCTAGGATTGCAGGTGTTCACCACCATATCTAGTGTATTTGCTTATTAAATTAGACATGCTGTAGTTTAATAATAAGGACCATACTTTCCACACCACCAAAAGGTGCTTTCTTCCTTTGTGTGAACAAGGCTCCTAGGGATCAGAAATAGCCAATCTTAGTGGATCATGAATAGAAGCACTGCTCATACTTAGAAATGATCTGATTTTCCTTACTCATGTTCTTCTCCGACATGTCTTTTCACAGCAAGGTCTTGTGGATGAGTGCTCCAACTCCAGCTTTGGAAGTGCAAGCTCCAACAGAAGACAACGTCTACATCTTGGAGGATACACACAGTGTCACAGAGCAAGGTCCTGCCGTCCTCTCTGCCCGGGACAGCAGAAGATGGTGACCAGTCATCACCAAGTTAAAGGCCTCTGCAATCCCAGGAATACGTTTCTGTCTTGGTTTTATCTATTTTTCCAACGGATCAGTCCTTTTAAAAAGAGTAAATCCCAAAGTCAAAGCTGTATATTGTTAAATTTATTGTTTTGGTTTTGGTAACGTGGACCTTCTCTTTGCCACACAGGCACAGCATCACTGAGCTACACCCCTGAGCCCAAATTGACTGTTCATAGAGTACCCCGCTTTTTTTTCCACTAAGGCTGACCCCATCTTTCCAGGCACTGCAGTGCTGTCAACATGAACACTTCAGAATTTTGTCTTTTCTTTAGACTCTATAATCCGTCTATCTGTCAAAGAAAGTAAACAGAGATCACACAGGAAATGAACCTACCACAACTGTCAAGAGAAATAGGATTTAAAAATCAAAATATCCAAGTGCCAGACATGGTGGCTCATGCCTGTAATCCCAGCACTCGGAGGCAGAAGTGGGAGGATTGGCTGAGCTGGAGGCTAACCTGGGCTATGTAGTTCACTCAGGACCAGCCTGAGCTACAAAGTGAGACCCTGTCTCAAAAAAAAGGAAAAAAAATAAAAATATCCAATTTGAGACTTTATCTGGAAGAGCTTCAGGATTACCTCTTGCTTTTGCCTTGTACTCCAAATGTGACCTTTTGTATATTCTCTAAGTGTAAATTGCGTGAACAGCAGGATTTTATTCCCCTTTGAGGAAGTAGCAGTGAGTCACTTTTCCTCATTGGAGGAAAATGTCTCTCAGCTGTGTCTGGCCCCAGGACACAGATGGCTATCTTAGCTCTCAGGTGAATTTACAGCCCCAGTAGGAGCTAAGTGGGTGCCCAGGGATGGCAGTCATTTGCCTCAGGGTTCATCACCTTCAGCTGCGAGTAATACTCTCCCTGTGCGTGGTGCTGTCTGTGGACAACTGCCAGCCTCTCTGAGTCAGTTTTAGAGTGAGGCAGGTCAGAAGTGAATAAGATAAAAAGATTTTTTACTTTAAAGTTCTACTCCATGTATAATAGTGTTTAAAGTTGTTGTCACTACTTAAGATTTGGTTTTTCCAAGAGAGTTAAATGAAGACTATTGTAAAGAAAGCTTCAATTGCCGGGCATGGTGGCTCACGCCTGTAATCCCAGCCCTTGGGAGGCAGAGGCAGAAGCACTGCTGTGAGTTCAAAACTTGCCTGGGCTACATAGTAAGCTCAGGGCCAGCCTGAACTACAAAGCGAGATCCTGCCTTAAAAAAACAAGAAACAAAAAACAAAAAAACAAGAACCCTTCAATCACAGGTGTGAAAAATGCTGATTTACAAGGGGCTGACCTTGTCCTTAGAGAAGCATTTCTACACACACAGGTAATGGGGCTGTGTGTTCATTTGAGTTTCAGTTGGAGTAAACCCTGACATAGCTCAAACTTGGGGTTCACAGCTGCTCTCACCATGGTGATGTAAGACGGCAGGTGCTTCTGTCACAGGTCCCGCTTTGGCCATGCTCTCCAGAGTTCTAGGAAATGAGTCCGTCCTCAGGAGGAGGGTTTGTGAGTATAAGACCACTGTACATTTCATTCTGGGTTTGTTAAATGAGGTTAACATACTTTGGCCTAAAATTTTATTTTGTGCAAATTACAGTGTTTTCTTTTTCTGAAATTTGAGGCAAGATGTATAAACGGGGAGCTTGAGAATAAAAACCCAGATCAGAGCTCCTCTGGAAAATCTTGTCAAAATTGGGTTGCATTCTGAAGTAGGCAGGCCCAGGAGACGAAGCCACATACCCTAGCACTGGGTTTCTTATCTTTCTGCACACTGATTTTTATTCCTGTCTGATGCCTGCAGGGCTGTATGTTCATGATACCTGCTATTTCTCCATATCCACCTTTAGGATTAGAATGCACCTTAGAGGGCCTGGGAATCTGGCCACCTCTTTAGCATTTACAAAGTCTGTTTGAACACAAGAGTACTGCCAAGTAATGACGTGTGAAACAAAACATGGGGGGACAGCAGACTCAGATTTAGCTCAGTGGTCCTGGCATCTGCCTAGCAAGTGCAAGGGCCTGAGTTCCACCCCAGGTAACCACATACAATAATACTGGGTGTGGTGACTTTTACCCACCGGCAATCAGTAAAACATACCACAGTGCTGGGAATGGTGGCTCATGCCTGTAATCCCAGCACTCGGGAGGCAGAGATAGGAGGATTGCTGGGTTCCAGGGTGGCCTGGGCTACATAGTGAGCTCAGGGCCACCCTAAACTACAAAGCGAGACCTTGCCTCAAAAGAAAAAAAAAGAAAAGAAAAGAAAAGAAAAAAGAAAATGGGCTTGGGAGAAAGGAAACATTGTACAGGATTAAGAACTAGAACCAACTTCTGATCTCAACTTAGCAGTAACACTAGATGACGTTAGTTTATGTGTACCTTGTTATATATTGGTAATTCCAGTAAAATGTTACTCATTATAAGACTAAAAAGTAAAAAAAAAAAAAAAATACACAATGCAAGTGTCCTCCTGGCAGATTCTTTATTGATAGCAGATCTAGCAACTGTTCTCAGTAGGTAATTTCCTGGGTTTACATTCATAATCTCTTGCTATATGTGAATATATATTTTTTGAAATAATGTGTCTTTTTGGGACAGTTGATGGTGGGTGGTATCAGTATAGTATAGAAGAAAATTGGTAATATAGAAAGAATGATGAGAAAAAGGGTGGAGTTTAGTTAATATGAATTCTATAAACTTTTCAATCATAGATCATTTTGAATTTTGTTTTGATATTTTGGGATGTGATAGAATCCATTACCTCTAATCTTCCTGAAATGGTAGAACAATGGTACAGTTAGGATTTTTCATTTAGATTGATGAATTTTTATACATCTTTAAGAAATGGAAAAACCAATCACTCTGATAGCTATAAAAATGAGATAATTTTGTAAGTATATTATAGTGGTTGTATAATAAAAAGTTGTTTTTCTGTGTGGAAAACTGACCTGTCTTTTTTTTCAAGTTCATCAACACCATCTTGCTGTGGACTCCTAGATGTGGCCAGAGTAAGTTGGGATTTATTAATTGTCCAGTAGGTGGCCAGTCTTCTTGGAGCTGGGGATAGAGTGGGCACAGTGGCTCAGGTCTGTAATCTCAATAGTCTAGGAGGCTAAGGTAGGAGGATTTCAAGCTTCTCAGACTTTGTGAGATTCTATCTCAGAAAGAAAACATAAAAGCTGAGGACTTAGCTTCCTTAGTGTAAAGACCCTCAGTTCAAGTTGCAGTCAAGCAAAATGAACAAGCAAACAAAGCTCCCATCATTTTGACACCAAGACAATGGAAAACAGAATACTGTCAAAGGGCCTGGTTTAGCCACTGTGGTATCTGTGGCCGGAAGCTTCGTCTAGGGCTGATCCACTCATTGTGAGAGGTCGGGCGCCATCCTTGGTCTCTGCCCACTAGATGCTAGTAAGATCTTCCTGGTATGACAACTGGAATTGGCTGCTGAGTGAGGGGTGACAGCAGCCCCAGCTGTGAACAGCTTTACCACAGGACATCTTGGGCTTTAACCTGGTGTTGGAGCTACCTGTGGGAAAGAGCTGGCATTGTAGACGAAACCAAACAATGTATAAATTGTAGGCATAAGAACATCTGCTGGAAGGCTGGAAGCAGGAAGAAGCTTATATATGAAGATGGCAAACCATCTAGGGATCTGGCTGCAGGAGAGAGAAAGAGGAGGGGTATGGGAGTGAGGCCAGAGAGATGAGGACTGTAACTCCAGGAGCTAATGAGAAAGGCTGTGAACACATCTGCTTGAGAAGAGAATCCCACATTTTTAGATAACAAAGCACTTTAGTGTGGAAAAAGCAAACGTATTATTTATCATCTCATTAAGTCTTTGCATCTTAGTATGCTTCAGTAACAGTGCAGTTTGGTTATAGCTATGAAAGAGCTAATTTATTTGGCAGAAGGCAAATGGGAGAAGAAGAAGAAGGGAAGAATAAATCCTGGCAGTCACTGGGATATGGCATGGCACCCAAGGGAAGTTCTGCATGCCTGTAATCCCAGCACTTGGGAGGCTGAGACAGGAGGATCTCCCTGAATTGAAGGTCAGCCTAGGTTCAAATTGAAAGGCTGCTTCTAAATTAACAAACAAGAAGAGGTTCTTCAAAAAGAGGATTATAGCAAGGAAGTCTGTCCCAGCAGGAGCTGTGACCACTGTTCAGAGACCTATAGCCATGAGAGACAGGAGTGGGCGAGTGCTAGAGGAATTCAGTGGATTTTCAAAATTATTAGGGTTTTGCTGTGTAATTTTAAAAATGCATTAAGCCTGTGACTTGTTTGCTGTTTAGAATGAATAAAACTATTAAAGTTGTCTAGTGCTATTCAGAGTAATAGCAAACATGAAGTGAGTATGGTGGTTATGGGGATGCCTGAGGCCATAGATGCTGCAGATCAGATTAGCTAAGCGCTGGTGAAAATCAGCTTCTCACTGGCCGGATGTGATCATTTGCATGTGTTTCAATGACAAAAGACCAAGCAATGCTAATTATTTTTCTTTCAACCAAAACATTCAGATGTGGCAAAAGAGTCTAGAAATATGGGTATGTGTATATCACCCCTCTTGTATATCACCCCTCAGTGTAGTTTCAGAACTACATTGGAGGAAATGAATACAAAAATTGTTTTAGACCACAGGGGTATTACAATGACACTTGAGCCAAAGAAAATTCCTTACTCAGAGTTCGCAAGTGTAGAAAAACACAGAAATGTGAGAACATTTGTATTCTGTTCTTCACTAAGCTTGTGCAGAAATGTCTCATCTAGCTTCTAAAGCTCTCTGGAAGGAAAGACAATTAGTTCTTCAGTCTCCCTCATTGCGGTTTCCCTTGTCCATTGTGAACATTGTGGGAAGTCTCAGGATATGTGTCCTCCCCAATTTATTCTTTGACTGCTCATCTCATCAAGTTTTTAAAGCAAAAATACATGAAAACCATTGCTGTGCCCACTGCAAAGGTAATGATAGTGTACCAACAATAAGATGGTGTCTCTGGGGTCCTTGATACGAAGAATATGAGCAAAGAATATATGCGATGACAGGCCTGTGTCACCACGCCTGGCTAAGAAGATTTTGAAAAACAAATTAAGGGGCCAGGGATTTAGCTCATCGGTTCTAGCGTCTGCCTGACAAGCGCAAGGTCGAGTTCAATCCCTGATACCACATGCTTCAATGCCAGCCGTGGTGGCTCACACTTGTGACCCCAGCACTTGGGAAGGCAGAGGCAGGAAGATTGCTGAGTCTGAGGTTTGCCTGGGGTAGTGAGCTCAGGGCCAGCCTGAACTACAAAGCAAGACCCTGTCTAAAAAACAAACAAACAAAAAACCTTTATACCAAACATAGACTGGAAAATAGCTTCTTCTCTTAACTGGGGGGTAAAGGAGCAGCCCCTCCCCCTTTATAGCTCAGCTTCTTTAGATAACACAGGAATGTCTTTGTCTTCAGAAGAGCTATATGAAAATGAGGCTATGTAAATATGCTGAGATTGATGGAAACTTCTGACCAATTGATCTGCATTGCTTGGAATATAAAATTAATGCGATAAAACCCTGATGCTGTCTGTATTCTCCACCTCTTATGTAGCCCCTTACAGTTACGTGATTCTATGCTCCTGGTGCCTAAATGTGGTGTATGTAATCTCAGGACTTCATATCTATAACCATGCCTCCTTTTCTAGTTTATTTAAGGGACCCTTGCTTTTGGTCTGGGGGGCTGACTGCTTTGGAAAGAATTCCAGGTTAGTCTTAGCTGGCAATAAATAATTTGCCTCCAAAACACCTGAGTGGGTCTTCCATTTCTTGTACTGGTTTGATTTATTTTTTGCTGCTTCAAGGCAAGCGAACTTAACATCCCTTTGCCTCTTTGTTCTAGCCAGGGTCTGTCTCACAGCTTCCCCAAGGCTCCCGCATTGCAGAGTGCATGACTCTGCTTCACTCAGTCCCCCATTTCCAATTCCAGTCTCACAGTTTAGAGATACCGTCGCAGACACCATGGAAGGGAAGCG
This sequence comes from Thryonomys swinderianus, assembly GCA_004025085.1. Taxonomy (NCBI): domain Eukaryota; kingdom Metazoa; phylum Chordata; class Mammalia; order Rodentia; family Thryonomyidae; genus Thryonomys; species Thryonomys swinderianus. The sequence goes on from PVIC010022773.1 coordinate 13,280, forward strand.
TCATCAGCTCTCCGAACTGTGACCTGGCAAGTTGACACATTAACTATCACTTTCTCTGAGAGACTTTCTGTGACCAGTTTTCTACCAGCCTTTGAAAAATACTTCTTTATTTTATTCATGGCATTCATCACAAAAGTTAATTTGATTATTTATTTTCTGTCTCTACCAGACTCTAATCTCTGAAGATGGAGGGTAGGGGTAGTCTAAACAGTTGAGTATCGGGTCTGTGGGGAGGGAAGGGATTCCCTCTCTCTTCCCAGAGCTGGAGACGTCTCTGCACACTGATTAGGGGGAATGGTGACACGAGGAATTCTTTTCTTCATACCCTTTTATTTTCTCTTTTCCTTTCCTCCCTTCTCTACTGTCCTCCTACTCTCTTCTCTCCTGTTCTTCACTTCCCTACCTGTTCTTCCTTTCTATTCTATCTCTTTTTTATAGTACTGGATATGGGGATGGTTCAAACTGTGCTACAATCCTTCCCTTTTTTTTTGAGACAGGATCTCACTTTGTAGTTCAGGCTGGCCCTGAGCTCACTATGTAGCCCAGGCAAGCCTCGAACTCAGCAATCCTCCTGCCTCTGTCTCCCGAGTGCTGGGATTACAGGCATGAGCCACCATGCCTGGCACTGTGGTATGTGGTACTGATTGCTGGTGGGCGTGAGTCACCAGGCCCAGCATTGTATGTGGTTATCAGGGATCGAACTCAAGACTTTGTACTTGTGAGGCAGGCGCTGGAACCACTGAGCTAAATCAATCTTCAGCCCTGTTTTCTTCTTGTTTATTCTTTCTTTCTCTCTTGGCTTGGTACTAGGGATTGAAACTAAGGTTTTCGCAGACATAGCCCTTTACGAGTATTTCTCTATCTATAGCTATTTTGTATGTATTTAAAACCAAGTACTGGGCTCACTCACCTGAGTTCCTTAACTTTTGAGAAGAAAGTCTGGTGTGTGAATAGGTGTTCAAATTAGCCTTTCTACAGAGAGATGATGGCTGGAGTATCTTACTGAGTTGGCATCCTGTTTCCCTTCAGCCGTCCTTGTTTTCACACTGTATTTTTGTTTGGGGAAATCATTTTTCTCTCACTTTCAGGACAAGTGGTTTGGGGAGGTGACTCAGGCTGAAGTCAGTTAATGCTTTTAACCTTTTCAACAAAGGATTGCTCGAGTGAGTCTACAACCTACATTAGGCTTTTGAGGGAGTGTGGGTGCCTGGGTGGGATGGGGACAGCCAAGAGATTGTGTCACTGGTGGGCACATATGTGTTCTGTCTGTGGAGAGGAGTCCCATGTAAATCTGAGAAAGGGTGCAGCCCTGGATTCGAGTGAATGTTGATTTCAGCCAGAAATTAAGATTTTGGTGACCTCATGAGGTCATTGAATCAAACCTTAACTAACTTTGAGTTATCACTTTATAGCTTTAAGCCAGTTTATTTGGTTTTCTGCTTTTTGATGCATAAATAAGATAATGGTTCATTTGTGAAGGAAGGCTATTTGCAAGTGAACACACCAAAGTGAATGCAAGGATACACTAAAGTCATGCCATGAGAGGTGGTCACTGGCCATAGAGAAACTTGTCTTCCAAAACATTGTTGTGAAGATGGTGATATAATTCTCTTCATGTATGTCCCAAATCCAGGTTGTCTAAAATAGTCCTTTTAGTCCTAGGGCCTACACTTGGGGGAAAAGTGTTGAAAGTACCTTGGCAGAAGAGAGGCAATTGAGAGAAAAAAATAATATAAGTTCATCCATCAGAAGTTAAGCCTATGAAGTGATGGATGACTTAATGGAGAGGGCATAAAAATATCTATGTGGATATGGATTCATGTGTGCTCATGTTGTTTTGGGGTGGAAGACTGTTAACCCCAAGAAGCTGGAATATCTTGAAGATGGGCTGTTTTACCAACTGGAGTAGAGATGGGCCGGGGGAGGGGCAGCTCCCTAGGGGAAAACCAGATGAAAGTTAGTAATTCAGCCACATGATCACCATGCCTTGCTAACCTAAAAGGAATTTGTGTGCTCAGCAGAATGCTATGTCTTTGCTGTTCCCAAAACATGTGGGAGTTTGAGTCAGTTCATTGCTTCATTTCAGTGAAGTCCTCTAGCTCCCTGCAAAGATGCTCTCTTGTCTTTTGAGTTTTTCATTTGTCTCTATTAGAGTTTGCTGGCCTGAACCTGGCCTATCCCCTGTTGGATTCTCTGTGTGTCCTTTGTTTTTTCCCAGCACAGAGTTTATTGGTATATTTTAGGAACACATTATGACCACATTCCTCATTGAGAATTTGTATGTATATATTTTATATCTTGATTCTTATTTTCCATGCATATTCTTGATATTCCCAGGTGTACAGGAGAGACTTTTTTCTCCTAATTAAGCAGTGGGATATGCAGACACTAACAAGAAATTACATGTTTATATTTGTAGAGAGGTATATAGGAAAATATCTAAAAGAGGATCCGTTATGTTAATAGAAGTTATTTCATAGAACTTTGATTGTAGTCTTTATTTCATTTATCTTTTATTCTTATTTCTCATAATCATCTGCAGTAAATATCACTTATCACTAAATACTCATAAAAAACATGTCCAAAGGCTTCTGTTTAGGGGCTGGGGATTTAGTTCAGTGGTTCTAGTGCCTGGCTAGCAAGTGCAAAGTCCCTGGTTTGATTCCTGGTAACCACACACAATGATACTGGGCGTGGTGACTCATGCCCACTGGCATTCAGCACCATATACCACAATGTCAGGTGTAATTCCAGCACTTGGGAGGCTGAGGCAGGAGGACTGCTGTGAGTTTGAGGCTAGCCTGGGCTCCATAGTGAGCTCAGGGACAGCTTGAACTACAAAGCAAGACCAACTCATAAAAAAAAAAAAAAAAAAAAAAAGAATTGTAGGGCTGGAGATTTAGCTCACTGGTTCCGGTGCCTGCCTCGCAAGCGCAAGGTCCTGAGATCGATCCCGGTAACCACATACAATGCTGGGCATGGGGACTCATGCCAACCAGCAATCAATACCACATACCACAGTTCCGGTGCCGGGCTTGGTGGCTCACGCCTGTAATCCCAGCCCTCAGGAGGCAGAGACAGGAGGATGGCTGATTTCGAGGCTTGCCTTGGCTACATAGTGAGCTCAGGGCCAGCCTGAACTACAAAGCGAGACCCTGTCTCAAAAAAAAAAAAAATTGTTTATAACTTAAAACTCATCCATTGTGGATGGCTCTTTTATCATTATTTTTTCCAAGTGAAGAGAATGAGACTCTAAAAGAAATGGCAAAGTTTTTTATTTTTCATTCAATGAACATATCTATCTGTACTAAAGAACAAAATGATGTTATATGAGCTGATATGGAAACGTTTTCTGAAAATAATGTTAAAAAAGAAGCTGACCAATTCTGGTATTTCTAAATGTAGGGCAATCAGAAGATAGTGCTGGAATATAAAGTCCAGAGCACAAGTTATGAAATATTTTTCTTAAAAATGTCAGCCTTGAATCTGAAAAATCTCGAGCTACATTTTATTGGCAGGAAATGCAAAGAAAAGGGGTGAAAAATGTTAGTGACCTCACAGGGAAATAAGCAATCCCCAGAATATGAGTCATTTCACAGGGCTGGTTAGTATAACCAGTCACTGGCAGAGGATTAAAAAGCAGACTGTCTTAGATTAAACTCCACTTTAGAGATATAACTACCAATTGCAATGCAGGGTCTTTTTTTTTTTTTTTTTTGCTTTTGAGACAGGGTCTCGCTTTATAGTTCAGGCTGGCCCTGAGCTCACTATGGTGCCCAGGCAAGCTGTCGCGAACTCAGCAATCCTCCTGTCTCTGCCTCCCGAGTGCTGGGATTATAGGCGTGAGCCACCACGTCGGGCATTGTGGTATGTGGTGTTGGATTGTTGGTGGGCATGTCTCCACGCCCAGCATTATATGTGGTTACCAGGGATCGAACTCAGGACCTTGCGCTTGCAAGGCAGGTGCTAGAACCACTGAGCTAACCCTCCGGCCCTGCAGGGTCTTTTTGGTAGTGGGAGGTATTTGTGTCTGGATTTAAACACATTGACTGAATAAGAAGATTTGAGAGATTATGGAAATTTGATTTGGACCAAAATATGAGGTAGAAAATTCATTAATTTTGTTTCTTTTATATGATAGTGTTATTATATTATATAGCACAATTTTCATTATTTTAAAAGGAGTTGCACAGTAAAGTCCATACAAGTAGAATAACATATCTATGATTTGTCTCATGTATGATTTGTTTTAAAACATTTTAGTACCAAAATAACACAAAGAAAATGGAAAAAGCAAAAGGTATTTGGCAAGCAGTGTTTTGTCTAAGTACAGAGATAAGGATATATTTCATTTTCTTGTGTTTCTACTTGGTAAACACAGAGACTTATAGAAACCTAAAGCATGTGTAGGAGAAAAGGGGTAGACATGGAGGGGTGGGACAGGCTTCTAAATACGTGCTTTTCTATTGCTTTGTCTTCTTAGCTATATGAACATACTGCCTGCCATGGCTTGCGTGAAGTTGGTGCTTCAGCAGTTGATGTAGTGGAAGCACATTCCTAGCGTGAAGCAGATATGGCTGAATTTTAAAAGGCGAGGCCTAAAAAAAGTTGAGAAGGTCATAAGGAACATCACCTTTAGAGGTCTTAAGATGGTTCTCATGGGACCCCGAGTTTGTGGTTGAGAGAGTGATAAACAGCTCTGTTCCTTCCTCTGGTTTGGCTTCCTGTGTCATGGTGGCATCATTTCCTTTTTGCATTTCACGCCATCATGGCCTCGTCCTCTGTGAAGTCTTCCCCAGAGCTTAGCAGGTGCCCTTACACCTCTGAAAGTATGAGTAGACAAACCACTTTTTATTATGTTAACTAGTCTCAGGTGTTTCATTATAACAGAAAGAACTAGTTATTACTTTGGTGTTAAAAAACGGACAAGAGACAACTCAGACAATATAATGGTAGCAGGGCCTCACTACTACAAAGATGTATTTTAGACAATACTTATGTGTATTGTTAAAAAAACTGAAGGATTGTATTTATAATGAATGTACAATGTATATTTTCATTTATGGAAAGTGTAAAGCAATCCTTCAAAGGGCTTTAATGTATTTTTTGTTGCACTCATATGCTGTTTGCTAAATCTAGTAATCTGATCATAATTCTGAGTAAATGTGTCTTAAAACAAAAAGGAGGGGGCCAGAGATTTAGCTCACTGGTTCTGGCACCTGCATCACAAGTGCAAGGTCCTAAGTTCCATCCCGGCAACCACATACAATGCTGGGCATGGTGACTCACGCCCACCAGCAATCAATACCACATACCACAGGGCCGAGTGTGATGACTCACGCCTGTTCTACCAGCATTTGGGAGGCAGAGACAGGAGGATTGCTGAGTTCGAGGCTTGCCTTGGCTACATAGTGAGCTCAGGGCCAGCCTGAACTACAAAGCGAGACCCTATCTCAAAAAAAAAAAAGAAAAAAAACCCCCAAAATATCTGTGCTCAGTGGTACAGAGCTTGCTTAGTATAAGGCCCTGGATTTAATCCCTAGTACTGCAAAAGTAAGTAACTCTAAGAAGTGAAACAGTGATTGAAAATTTCAGCAACAGGGCTTACACACAGTAGAGTTAGAGTGGATCTCTAAGGTTCTTCATGTGTAGGCTTTAATAAATTAATACATTATTGATGTTTTATAAAACTTGTCTCAGCAACAATTTTAGAGTTAGCACAAAATGGGAATAAGAAAGAAGACAAGGGGGCCGGAGGGTTAGCTCAGTGGTTCTGGCACCTGCTTCGCAAGCGCAAGGTCCTGAGTTCAAACCCCGGTAACCACATACAATGCTGGGCATGGTGACTCACGCCCACCAGCAATCAATACCACATACCACGGTGCTGGGCATGGTGGCTCACGCCTGTAATCCCAGCACTCCAGAGGCAGAGGCAGGAGGATTGCTGAGTTCGAGGTTTGCCTGGGCTACATAGTGAGCTGAGGGCCAGCCTGAACTACAAAGCGAGACCCTGTCTCAAAGAAAAGAAAAAAAAAAAAAGAAGAAGACAAAATGCAACAACTGTAGGGAGATGCTTTTAAAAGACTTGCCCAAGGTCAAACTGGTAGTAAATATGATTCCTGATCCATGTTTTATTTGTCCCATCTTACACTTGAAAATAAGCATTTGCTAATCATTACTAGTTATGTGGTTAGATATCAAAAACATTAGATTCATATAACATTGTTTACAGTGGGAAAATGTCCAGTTTAGGAGACTCACACTCTTATTCTGTATATGTGCTGCCGAAGCGAGCACTTGCAATCTTATTCTGAATTACCGTACCAGTCATGTGCCTTCAGACAAACCTTTTTGAGTTTCATTTTCCCTGTTTGTAAAGTAAGAAAATTAATTATAATCTCTTGGGTAACTACTAGTCTATGATTATGGAAGTACATATGTTGAACAAGTTGGATGTTTATTTTAAAGTCCATTTACAGGCATACAGATGACAAGGAAACTCATGAAGACAAAACAAAGCCCTTTTTTTCCTCCAAAAAAAGTACTTGGTTGGTGAGCTCAGCTCACTTCCCTTTTGCAAAGATTTGGTTTTTTTTTTTTTTGCTTTTGAGACAGGGTCTCGCTTTGTAGTTGAGGCTCATCCTGAGCTCACTATGGTGCCCAGGCAAGCCTCGAACTCAGCAATCCTCCTGTCTCTGCCTCCCGAGTGCTGGGATTACAGGCATGAGCCACCACGTCCGGCAAAGATTTGGTTTTAATAATATCCAGATAAGTTACTTTCCCTGGACTGACAATTTTTGTGTCTGACATGTTAGTGCAATAATGAACTAACACTTTGTGAAAGTTCCTGCTTGAAACCCCTTGAGCTGAGGTGATGCTGCATGAATATTGGGCAGGACAGACTTGACTGAGTAATCCCTGAAGGAAATGTTTTGAGTTTCTGTTCCCTTACAACTAGCCAGACTTGCATAGGGTCCTTTTCAGACCCGTTTCATCTAAGATATTAGAGTGTTCTCTCTCCTTGCCATGACTCACAGTTTTCTTCCCCTGAAGTATCACCTCCTCTTTGTTGATGTAATGGCATAAACATCAGAATGTTACAAGATATGTGTGGTGTGGCATGACAAAGCCCGGGGCTTCCTCCGATGTGAGTGTAGACTTAGCAGCCTTAGAATAGGAATCACTAGTCAGACAGCGTGTGGTGTGACTGGAGCTCCGTGGGAGGGGCCCCCACTCATGTGACTGGTGACAGATACTTGGAGAAGTACCTAGTTCAACTGGAGAGTGAAAACTGAATTTTCACAGCCATCCTTTGTGCTTCCCTCTGAAGAGCCCATGTTTTCACATCTTTCTTTTGAGTGTGTCCTGCTGCTGTTGCTACTGCTGCTGACAAGTCAGTGTGGGTGGACGTGGACATTTACAGTCACATGGAGCAGAAGAGACCAGTATAAAGATGGCCATTATGGGAAGTGGAGCTGGGAAATGGAATGATTTGGAGAGGAAGTCATACTTTCCATACACCACTTTTACCATTTGTTCTACCAAGTAGACCTATGTGTACGTATATCTATTATAAAGGACCACTAATTTTCGGAACAACTTGTGGGTAAAAAATAAAATAAAATAGAACAACAAAACAAGGTGTGGGGATTTAGTGGTTCAAAGCATAATACCACAATGGTTCAAAGTGTGGTACCACAAATTTGCAAGCTTCTCATTTGGCCAAGGGCTTTAGGTTTTTATTTACCTTCTGTCTAGTGTGCATTCTTTGCTTCCCTATATCTCTATCTCTGTAGCTCTCTGTCTCTGTCCTCTGTGTGTGTGTGTGTGTGTGTGTGTGTGTGTGTGTGTGTGTGTGTATCTCTTTCTGTCTGTATAGCTTTCTATTAGGTTCTAGGAACTGAACACAGAGACTTCTGTATATATTGAAATTTAACAGGATGGATTGAATAGGAAGAAAGCCCAGAGGCTTTTTAGAATATCTGGAGGGGTTTTTATCATTTTTTTTCTTTGAGACAGGGTCTTACTTTGTAGTTCAGGCTGGCCCTGAGCTCACTATGTAGCCCAGGCAAGCCTGGAACTCAGCAATCCCCCTGCCTCTGCCTCCCGAGTGCTGGGATTACAGGCTTGAGCTGCCAAGCCCAGCTTTTTTTCTTAACTATATACACTCAATCACCACTTACAAAGCAGAGCCATCATCACTGCTGATGATGAAGTTCCAGCATCAATTAGTTTATTACAGTTTTCTTCAGGTCCAGGCAGCACTGTGAATCACTGGACAGTGGTGTGCTAGGGGAGAATGTGTGTGTGTTGTTCAGTGTCTCAGGAGTTATGGGCACCTAATTTGTTGCCAGGTAGGCCCAAATCCAAATCCAACTCTGCCTCTTCCCAATTGTGTGATGACGGGTGAGGCATGTTAACTCTGTGACCTCCTCCTCTGTGATATATGATTTCTACTGTATGACAGTTTCATGGGCATCATGAGATCATTCATGCACAACTTTTGGTGTAGCCCACGAGTGGCTGTTAGCTCATTACTAATTAAGTTGTAACAACAGTGACTCTATTTGCAGTGATGAATAGGTCCTCAGTGAAGGTGTCATCGAGGAGGTTTGGAAACTGAGGATAAATGATTTCACGGACTCTTCCCATGCACATCCCACCAAGACTCATGCCCTCTTTTTGATGAGTACTCCTTCAGAAAAACCTGCTCTTCCAGCCCCATCCTACTAGCACAGCACTTGAGAAGCACTTAAATCCAGTGCAGCACAGCCTCATCACTCTGGCCAGCCTTCCTCCCTCTGGACTAGCAAATGCCGGAGCAGAGGGGATTCACTCAGAGAACCTCTACACCACTGAGGAGAACATCTCACCCTCAAGGACAATGTCTGCACCATCGAGGGGAATGTCTACCCATCAAGAACATCTACACCACTGAGCAGAACGTCTACGAAGTGGAGGATCCGAGTGAGCACTACTGCTCTGTCAGCAGGGTCCAGCGAGCCTGATTCCCTCTGGGCTGTTACCCTTCTATGCTCTTGGTTTCAGCCTCTTCATTGTCCACCTTGGTATTGTCCTTTTCTAACCACTAAGTGTCGGGTTTTGCAGATTCTACCCTCAGCCTCCTAAGACTTTCCATTTTCTAAAGATCATTAGCTCACTTGGGAGGTTAACTGAGACCTATGCAGAATTTAGGCATCTTATTAGCCCTGATTTCCAGTCAGCCTGGCCACCCAACCCAGAGCCTGCAAACCGTGGGCAGAGGAGCTCAGAAGTGCTTTTATACAGATTCAGATGTTTTTGTTTTCATACCAAGGATCCTGGCCTTAAAAACGTTTTAATTTTATTTTGAGGGATACTGGTATGTCAGTAAATTGGCTGGGCTCAAACTCATGATCCTGAATGTTTCTTCTGAGTCTCAAGCTCATGCTTACTTGAAATGCTAGATCTCCTACAATGAACATCTCTGCACAGATCTGTTCTGTCTCTATTAACAGGCTCACTCCCAGGTCTGTGGTGTGGACAGAGCTCCTGGGGACAAGGAGGCACTCTTCCTGATTGAGGAGAAAGGTTTTTGTTTTTTCTTTCTTTCTTTTTTTGTACTGGGGATTGAATTTGGATCCTTGCTCTTGTGAGGCAGATAACAGAACCACTGAGCTAAATCCCTAGCCCTACTCTTCATGATCGTGATCAGGTTTTTGCTTGTGTCCTCATGGAAAAGTATTTCTGACCAACTTCTCCATTCATGCAGAAAACTGAAGCTGTATTCCTCTCCTCCCCTCCCTTCCAGAGTCCAGGCTCACATTTTTCCTGGTATGAAGAGGGCAGAGACCTCCAGGAATCTGTATCATTAGTGTTGGCCCCTCGATGGAAGACAGTGACCTTTATGTGCAAATCACAAGATAACAGAATGAAGTTATCTGTTTATGGGTGACTTCCCAGTCCCTGGCCTGGTTCTCAGTGCATAACAGACTCTGACTCATTGTCTTCAGAATTAAGACTTCAGGGGCTGGAGGGTTAGCTCAGTGGTTCCGGTGCCTGCCTCGCAAGCGCAAAGTCCTGAGTTTGATCCCCGGTAACCACATACAATGTTGGGCATGGAGACTCATGCCCACCAGCAATCAACACCACATACCACAATGCCGGGCGTGGTGGCTCACGCCTGTAATTCCAGCACTCGGGAGGCAGAGACAGGCGGATTGCTGAGTTCGAGGCTTGCCTGGGCTACATAGTGAGCTCAGAGCCAGCCTGAACTACAAAGCGAGACCCTGTCTCAAAAACAAAACAAACCAAAAAAACAGTATTAAGACTTCAATAAGCAGGTTAGCTTTCTGGAAAGACTTTTCCATCAAAGAGCTCCAAAAAACCTGACTCTGTAACTTCACTTGTTGAAGAACTGTCACGCAGCCACATCTGCTCTCACTCACATGTAGTGGCCTTGGTTTCTCACCGTCTCCCCCTTCAGAGTCCTGGCTGCAGTTGCTCCTCTGCCTGTTTCCTTCCTTCGGTGGAGCCCTGCCAGCTCATACAGAATGAATCAGCACAGTGGGCCTGTCCCTGCCTGAGCATCGCTCCTCTCTGGGTGAGGATGCCTTTGGTTCTGTGTTACCTGCTGGAGATGTGGACCCTGCAGAGTGAGACAGCCTGCTTGTTTCCAGCCTTCCTGGCCATCTGTGTATGAATTCTAGTGTATGGGCTGCATCCAAATGTCACTGGGGGACGCTGGCTTTTTTGAGCAAGATGCATGTGGGAGATCATTTTACAAATCAGTTATATGCAGCAGCTCTCAAACAAGCTGCAAATTTCATCGTGTTTAAACATCATGAAATTCCACTAGGAAAACCTGTAGGACACATGTGGACCAGTTCAATGGTTTGCCCCAGAAGTGATCCTACTCTTACAACAGTCTTTAAACAAGGTTGTGTATACAAAGATGCTCACTGCAATGAACCCCTGTAAGAGACCTCTTTATATTAACAGGGAAATAAACTGTGCAGTGCTGAAAAGTTAGGTGATGCTGGGCATGGCAGCGCAGGCCTGTAATCCTGGCATTCTTCAGGATGAGGCAGGAGGATCTCTGAATTCAAGGCCAGCCTGGGCTACCCAGTGAGGTCAAGGCCAGTCTGACCTATTGTACATAGCAAGATCCTGCCTCAAGAATTTTTTAAAAATAATATAAAAAGAACTAAGTGCTTTTATTTACTTTTTGATAACTCAACAGATAATTTTAAAGTGGGTACTGTGTGCTGAACTCTTTGGGCTAGGACCATGGATACGTCGCTGGCTCTGCAGAACATCTAGGTGATCTGAGTTTCCATTCAGAGTGCAGTTCATGGCCCTTCATCCATTCAGTGAACACTCATAGGCCAGTTCTCTTTGCAAACAATCTCTCTGAACACTGGAACCTATTAGTGAATGAAACAGTTAAAAATTCCTGCTCTTAGGCTGGGAATTTAGCTCACTGGTTCCGGCATCTACCTTGTGGCAAGCACAAGGTCCCAAGCTCCATCCCGGGTACCACATATCATGCTCATGGGAGAGGTGGCTCATGCCTGTACCCAGCACTCAGGAGGCAGAGGCAGGAGGATTGGTGAGTTCAAGGCTTGCATGGGCTACATAGTGAGTTCAGGGCCAGCCTGAACTGCAAATTGAGACCCTGTCTCAAAAAAACTAAAACAAACAAAATCCCTGCTCTTGTGATTGTATACTACTTGTTGGAGAAGAACTGTGTATTAAATCAGAAGAAAAAGTTTCAGCATTGTACATATAATCAGATAGAGCTTTTTTTTTTTAATATGTAATGGCTGGGCATGATGACACATACCTGTGATCCCAGCACTCAGGATGCTGAGGCAAGAGGATTGTAAGTTTCAGCCCAGCCCTGGAAACTTAACAATTTAGCCTGATTCTATCTTCAAATAAAAAGTTTTTAAAGGAGTAGTAGTGGCTAGGGATATAACTCAGTATGAATGCCCTGGGTTCAATACCAAGTATCACAGAAAACAAACAACAAAAAACAAAAAAGCATGATAAGATTGAATGTGTGGTTTGCCTTTGAAGTTTCTTAGTACTCCCTGCCCCAGAGATGCAAGCAGAGACCCCATTCTGGAAAGACAAGAGCCTTGATCTTTTTAGAATGGAAAAAGTGAAGTCATACCACGTTTAGCTAGCCATTATTTCTCCCTGAGGGAGGAACAGCAAGCAACTCAGTTGCTTTCAAGTTGACTCAGAAAACACTAATTCAGATGGATAAAAATTGTTTTCCTCCTTTTTAATATCATAAGAGGATATATTTGTGGAAATAACTCATCAATTAAAAAAACTAATTTACATATCACAAAATGCTCTCATTTTAAGCATATAATTTGAGTTTGACAAATATATACCCCTGGGTAAGTATCTTGTGAAAGAAGATACAAAACATTCCCAATGCCAGGCCTGGTGGCTTTCACCTGTAATCCCAGCCCTCAGGAGGCAGAGACAGAAGGATTGCTGTGAGTTCGAGGCTTCCCTGGACTACAAAGTGAGTTTAGGGCCAACCTGAACTTCAAAGCAAGTGAGTTTAGGGCCACCCCGTCTCAAAAAAAAAAATCTCAAATCCCAAAATATACAAGTTCAAATGATTTTCATGTTTGCTTCCAAAGGTGATATGATTTTAAAAATCAAATTGAGCAATGCAGGGTGTGGTGGCTTACACCTGTAATCCCAGCACTAGGGAGGCAGAGACAGGAGGTTTGCTGTGAGTTTGAGGCTAGCCTTGGGTACATAGTAAGCTCAGGGCCAGCCTGAGCTACAAAAAGCAAGACCCTGTCTAAAAAAAAAAAAAAAAAAATCAAACAGCACAAATTTTGTCTCCAGATTTCTACTGAAAAAATCTGGCTTCCTCTGAGATAAGTAGAAATGGCCATAGGTGGTGATTTTTAATGTTTTCAATTGTCGTTCTGGGACTCAGTTGAGAAGCACAAAAGAGGGGCGGCTGACCACTGTTTGAGTGGTTTTTCAGGGTGAGGAGGACTCAGATTTCTATTGGTTTTTAATGGAAAACCTGTGTGAGGAAGAAGTATGAGTCAGAAATGTATTTCAGGTTTCTGCGTCCTCTGGATGGCTGTCTCAGCCACACTGTGTCAGGCTACCTGTGTCAGGGCTGCTCTGTAACTGAGACAGAGTCTGAGTGGGCAAGTGACCCGTGGGCAACTAAGTGCAGGGTGAGCTTTCACTGTTAGACTCTTTACTACCGTAAGGCTTCTTGAAACAAATCCTGCTCAGCTCTGTGTGGGGGCATGTGAAGCAGTTAGGAGTGTCTCCTGCAATGTTTATTAACTGTAAATTTATTAACCCTAACTCATTCCCCTTCAAGAAAGGAGCCTGGTGGGCCGGAGATTTAGCTCAGTGGTCCTGGCGCCTACTTCACAAGCGCAAGGTCCTGAGTTTGATCTCTGGTAACCATATACACCAATGCGGGGCATGGTGACTCACGCCCACCAGCAATCAGTACCACATACCACAGTGCTGGGTGTGGTGGCTCATGCTTGTAATCTCAGCATTTGGGAGGCAGAGGCAGAGGCAGGAGGATTGCTGAGTTCCAGGCTTGCCTGGGCTACATAGTGAGCTCAGGGCCAGCCTGAACAACAAAGCAAGACCCTGTCTCAAAAAAAAAAAAAAAAAAAAAAAAAAGAAAGGAGCCTGGTTGAGCACCCCAGAGACACCAGGGCCCAGTGTGAGTCAGTGCCCTGAGGCACTAATGAACACCCCAAGATCACAAGACCTATCAGAACTGTGAGGATTTCCAAGGACCTGGTGTCCTCACCCTGGGAAGATTGCTGGAGGTCTCCGGCTATTGTTGCAGGCAACTCAGGTTCCAGAAAAGAAGCCTGGTTGAGCACCCCGGAGACATCAGGCCCAGTGTGAGTCAGTGCCCTGAGGGCACGGCAGTCCCTAACTGAGAGCAGTTACCCTACGGTGGAAGCCAGACTGTCCCTCCGGCTGATGTCTGGCCTAAAAACTAGAACCAGTCCTGAGACCATGCAGAACTTGACCAGGGCAGCCTGTATTGCCAGCTGTGCAAAATTCAATTATACAGACAAACCCCAAACTGGTGTCTTCCACCTACTTTTCTAAAACCCCCACCCTCGACCCACAAACAG
>PVIC010022774.1:0-27389 GCA_004025085.1 Thryonomys swinderianus
CAAGGTGGGAAGGCTTAGGATCGATCATTTCTGGGGGCTCTAGAGCCCTTACAGTTGTCTGGCACCTGCCCTGGGAAACTAAGGCAGGTAGACAATGGCATGAGAGCCCCCAAGTGGGCCTGGGGTCCAAGCTGTGGAGGGAAAGTCTCACTCTCACTGTAAGGCTTCCAGAATTGAAAAGACCCAGATACCTGAGCATCAAAATTATAGAATATAAACTGGGCGTGGTGGTGCACAGCTATAGTGAAACAAGCGAGGGGTGGTGCAAATGCCTGGGATCTCTTCTATTCAGGAGGCCGAGGCAGGAGGATTCCGAGATTAAGGCCATTCAGGTTAGAAAGGAGCTGGCGATATAGCTCACTTCTCAGTGGTTTCAGTATTATGATCAACCAATTAATTGATCAAATAGAAAAATACACTCTGGTACAGAAAATAATGGGCACAGTAACAGACCCCCCCACCAGGGAACAGAATGCAGGGTTACTGTGGCCGTGGTCCCAGGAGCTGGAGCATAGTGTTTGTGGGGCCTCCTATCCGGACTCAAGATGTTCTCCTAACTGGGGCCACACCTCTCCAGCGAGGTTCTTACACCTTCCTTGGGCTAAGAGCAGAGGTGACACTGTTGCCGAGGAAGACAGACAGACAGTGGTGAGAACACTGCGCGGCGTGCAGGGTTGCTGACAAGTGCACGTGCAGCGGTGGGGCAGCCCGAGGAGGGAGCGTGGAGTCCCGTGCGGTGCCCAGGCAGCCTCAGTATGGAGGGGAGGACGGAAGCCGAGCGGTCCAGAAAGGGTGGCCATGCCTGGGGCTGGAGGAGAGAAGTCAGGGCTTATGGCTGGACTCAGGGAGCGGGAAATGGCAGATGGCGAAACAAGAGGCGTGTCCAGGTCAGGTCACCTGGCGCCCACCACTGTGCATGGTGGCCTTTCCTGTGTGTGGGGCATCCAGCCTGACAGGTTTGCCCGGGGTGGGTGGGGGGAGCTTCGTACACTGTAAAGGGGCTTTGGCCCCTGGTTTGGAGGTAGAGTGCAGCGGGCTAGGGACGGTGTTGGGGAGCGGCCAGCAGGTCTCTGTGACTCCACATGGAGCAGGTTATAGGGCGATGGTTCTGCATCTGCTCTGCAGAGAGGGAGCCGAACAGGGCTGCAGATGGCTCGGGGAAGGGCATGCGCAGGAGGACGTCGGAGGACTGCGGGTCTTTATCCTGAGTAGCTTGAGACAGAGGGGCTCAGCACTAGTAAATTTGGGCTGAGGCTACCCAGAGCGCCTTCGGGCTCCCGGTGCCTCTCTCTCTGCAGCCCAGGGGCCAGCCAGCCCTGGTGTAGACATGCATTTGAGTAGGGCCTGCGGCCATGCATGGTCAGTGTTGGGCGACCCCGGGAGGTCTGGTCTGGCAGATGGTGACATCACACATTGGCCCTTGTCCCGCACTTGAGTCTCCTGGCTCCCTCCACCTGGCAGCCTCGCCCGCCAGCTGGCCTCCTTCCCGGGCCCTCCTAGAAGGCTGTTCCTGGCCCTTGTGTCGCCGGGGCAGTGTTCCATTCTGTGCTGTGCTGCTGTCACCAAGCACCTGAAACTGGCTAATTTATGAAGAGCCAAGACTTGTTCCTTACCGTTCTAGACGGGAATTGAGGCCAGGGACCGCACCGTGATGGCTGCGTGCTGTATGGTCCCAAAACGGAGGGCGGAGAGAGAGCACCCAGTCAGAGAGGGCAGGAGGAACCAGACCCCGTTAGCCGACAGCTGCTCCCACAGTGCTGACATGAAGCACTCGCGGGACCTGGCCACCTCTCCCGGACCTCAGCCGTGGCACTGCCCCGGGGGGTAAGGTCCCCAACACACGGGCTTTGGGTCACATTCAGTTCTTAGCAGAAAAACTTCCTGGCTATCCGGAACCCATGTAGGTAGAGCCACCTGCCCAGCAGACAGGGCTCCCTTCTCTGGCCTCTGCCACTCCCAGGGCCAAGTACAACACACCTCTGCACATGGCCCTGCTGAGCCCCGCTCCCCTGGTCACCAGATGTGCCCTCCTGCTGGGCCGCCATGAGCTTGCACAGGGGCGACTCCCAGGCGCTGCTTTGTAACTGGTTCCAGGGCTTCTGGGCTCATCTGGGTCTCCTGCATATCTGACACAGAGCCCTGCCCCACTCACTGCCCAGGCCCACTGGCTCAGACTGCTGGCATTGTCCGAAGGCCCCCATGGGTCTGAGATCTGCCAGCTTCCAAAAGGCAAGCAGGGCACGTGCAGATGGCAGCTGTGACAGACCTGTCTGTCCCCGGCTCTCATCTCAGGGCAGAGGCCCTTCTAGGGACACCAGCAGCACCTGAGGTGAAATGCTGAGCTCCCACACCAGTGGGGTGTGGTGGCCAGGCCACCGAGGCCCCCCACTATGGAGCCACCCTCATGGAGCTGGAACTCACAGCGAGGTCTGTGCACTCCTGGCCTCTGTGCCCTCAGCAGACAGGCCCCAGAGGGAGACCCTGAGTGAGACACTGGCCACCATCAACACAGTGACCGTTGCCTGCCCCTGCCCACCAGAGGGTCTGGTTTTTTTTTTGTTTTTTTTTTTTGAGACAGGGTCTCGCTTTGTAGTTCAGGCTGGCCCTGGGCTCACTATGGAGCCCAGGCAAGCCTGGAACTCAGCAATCCTCCTGCCTCTGCCTCCCGAGTGCTAGGATTACAGGTGTGAGCTACCACGCCCGGCACTGTGGCATGTGGTATTGATTGCTGGTGGGTGTGAGTCTCCATGTCCAGCATTGTATGTGGTTACTGGGGATTGAACTCAGGACCTTGCACTTGCGAGGCAGGTGCCGGAACCACTGAGCTAACCCTCCGGCCCCAGAGGGTCTGGTTTTGAAGACACCTGGAGGCTCTGAGGTGAAGCCGCCCACTCACTCCACAGTTTGGCCATTGCAGACAGTGGCATTTGTCACCTCTGTGGTTCCCTTTCGTTCTCTCTTAGGTTTTTCTGAGGGTGATGTCATTCTGGACCCTCTAATGCCATCCGCTCCCCATGGTTCTGAGCTATTGGTACAGGCTGGTTCCCTCCTCTTGACCAGCAGCCCTAGGAGGAGGCAGCCTGGGCAGGTGGCTGATTCTGGGCAGGGGAGCATCCAAGGCCCATGGTGTCCCTCTAAAGCTAAAGGCTTTGTCCCCAGCATGTGGTACCACTGTGAGGTGGTGGAACCCTTACAGCAAGGCCTAGCAGGAGGTCCTTGGCCACTGGGGGTGCGGGACATGGAGACGCGGGCCCCACTTCTTCCCTTTCAACCCCCTGCCACGAGGAGGGTGCTTCTGCTGCACTGAGTGCTGCCACCATGGCAAGATCCCTGAGACCACAGGCGTGAAAGCACTTGGGCCACCTGGCAACAGCCTGGACCCGCATGTGTGAGCCAAGACACTTCCGCTTCCCGAGGTGAGCGTCTGAGTTTATTACAGTAACAGGGCACTGACTCACAAGGGGCTTCAGGCCCTCAGGTTTAGAGGGGACAGAGCATAGCTGAGGCAGGTTCCTCTGGTGACAGAGCCTCATGGGCAACTCTTCTGTGGGGACAGGAGCTCTGTGAGCCTTAGTCGTCCTTAGATTGGTCCCCTGGTCTAGCACTGACCCTCTCCTTGACCTGGAGGAGGCCTGGTATTGACATAACCCAGATGAATGCGTGCCAGGGACAGGGAGAGCCTGAGGCCGGCAGGTGAGTGAGGAGCGAGGGTGTGACGGCACCCAGCAGCTCTGCCTCTGTGGCTCAGGCTCCAGGCCTTGTGCTGGCCAAAGATGTGTCCAGTGCACTGGGGCTTCGGACCCAGCAGGCACCGTCCACCAAATTCCAGCCTGGCTGAGTCTCAGGTTCTCGATGGCTGCCAGCTGGCCACTGGTTCAGGCCACCTGGAAGTAGCCTTGGGCCTGAAGACCAAGACTGCAGTTCTGCGCAGTCCAGCTGAGGCACTTCCCCAGTGCTGTCCCTGGTCCTGGCAGAAGACCCCCTCCCATGTTCCCCATGATCCACTAGCTATCCATTACACCCTCCATTTCTCACTGGCCACAGCAGGCAGACCCGAGACTGCCTGGGACCAGGCTTCGTCACCAGCTGCACACCATGGCACCATCTCACAGTGTGGCTCAGTTTCACAGTGTGGGTGGGGGTGGTGGATGTGGTCGAATGTTCCGGGGGCCAGCAGGCTCTATAGTAATGAGGAGGTGTTAGACACAGCCAGCTGGTGGCCACTGAACAGCTCGGCTGTTCCGCGTACAAAACCAAGCCCTTGCCACATCCTGGTTGCAAGATGGTCAGTAGCAACAGTCAGGGAGCTGGCACTGTGCCTCATCCCCATAGGCCCCCTGCTCCCGTTTATTAATACCAAGGGGAGGAGCTGGAAACCCCTGCAGTCCTGCCTGTGTCTTACACAGCCCACTATAAAACTTAACTTCTGGAATTTAGCGGTGCTGGTGCAGGAGTCTCCTGCGGCTGCCATAGCAGGTCCACATAGACCTGCTGGCTTCAACAGCATACAGTGGCCCTCTCACAGCTCTGGAGGTCAGGTATGGGTGGCCTGACTCCTTCTAGATCATCCAGTAAAGCAGAGCGGGGCTGAGGGTATGGAGCCTTGAGTTCCCGGTCACTGGTGTTCAGCAGCTGTGTCCATCCTCACCCACACTCCACACGGGCTGGCCCTGCCGTGGCCTGGGAAGCCACCAGGTGGTGTGGAGACCAGACAGGCCTGGGAACTGCCCAGCAGAGGAGCTCTGAGCTTACGGGTCCCGAGAGTCTAAATGATCACAGATGAAATTTTCATGGACACCTCATTCTTTGGAGAACTGTGTCCTCCTGAGCTGGGCTGAGGCCCCGGCACCAGCTGTGTACGTTGTTGATGCTGAGTCAGCAGACAAGGTGTTCTCACTGCCACACACACACACACACACACACACACACACACTGGCCGAGCAGTGAAGGCAAAACTAAAGTCCCACCCACGGGCCCCTCTGGCTATGGCCACCTAGCACCTTCCTCCTTCTAAGGGACACAGTATGGACATCACTGAGGACCCAGCACACCAGCCACTGGTCGCACCAGTGTTGGGATCGGGTGTGAATGAAGGGCACTGGTATGTGTGGTCCGGGCTGGGAGACCCTTGTGTCCTGTCGCGGGTGGGCCCCACTGAGCCCTCTGTACT
Organism: Thryonomys swinderianus; assembly: GCA_004025085.1. Lineage (NCBI taxonomy): Eukaryota > Metazoa > Chordata > Mammalia > Rodentia > Thryonomyidae > Thryonomys > Thryonomys swinderianus. The sequence goes on from PVIC010022774.1 coordinate 5,171, forward strand.
CTACTGATGGTGATGTCACTCTCAGCTGAGCAGAGAGCAAGCCATTCCTGAAAGCAGCTTTTCTGAGGATGAAGTAAAAGTTCAGAAGAAACCCATCACTCTGTCCCTTCTCGGGGAGGCAGCGGCTGTGCTGCCCGCGGCCTTCTGGGATTCTGGGGAGCACACATGTTCACATCCCACTGGGATGACTACCACGTGGCCGTGTCTGTCTGTGTCCCCATCTGACGAGTCACTGCTGCCCTTGCTCTTCGGCCACTGCAGACAGGCCCAGAGCTACGAATAGGACATCCCACAGCTGTACATCCCGGCTCCAGCTGTCACAGGGCTGGCTCTTCTGGGGCCTCTGGCTTTGGCCTGCAGATGGTGTCTCCACCTTGCTCACCACCATCCCCATTCCCTCCTGTGAGGGTCTCTGTCACCCCCAGTGGCCTCATTTTCCATTAGTCACTCCTTCTCCCAGTGTGACCCAGTCTGAGGTATTGGCATCAGGACTTCAGCACCTAAGTTTGGGATTCACGGTCAGTGTCCCCCTCTGACCACCTGGTTGCAGGAAGCCACCAGCCAGGCCGGGGAGCCGTGTGTCTCTGGCCCCTGCATGCTCAGCTGGGGTGGGGCTCAGGGCATAAATCAGTCCCCCGCATGGTTCCACCACCTGTCCACTTGTCACAGGCCGGGGAGCGACAGTCCCGCCAGCAGAGTGGCAGCCTGGTATGCCGTGTGGGCTGGTCAGTGGCCGAGCATATGGGGCTGTTGCCTGGCTTAATTCCAACCCCCCCCCCCAGGGCTTTTGATTCCTGTCTGTGGTTGCCTTAGAGTGTGCTGCCCACGGTCTGCAGCAGGCTGGCTGGCAGGGCTGTCCCTCGAGGCCCTTCCGGGAAAAGTGCTGGGCCCCACCTGGCCCAGGGTCCCCAGGGATGTGCCCACCCTCCCTCCCAGAGCACACACTGACCCTGAGCGGTCCAGGTAGGATCCACAGGCTCACGGTAGGTGGGGCTGAGTGGGTCACATCCTCCCTTTCCGGAGCCTTGCCCCCCCAGGGTGTCTGGCTCCACGGTATCACATCTGTGTCACAGGCTCCACAGTGAGAGGAGAGGCTGGCGTTTCGGTTACATGGAGCTGGGGGCAGGGATAGGACCAGTTTTCCTTTGGGCGCCGAGTGTCCCAGAGGTGACCAGGAACCTATGTAAGAACAAGGGCCAGGCCTTCCGCCGGAAGTAGGAGTAGAAAGGGTTTGTCAATTGTATCAAGCTGATGGCATCCGCTAGGTGCTCGTGGCCTGCAGGGCCGAGGTCGGTGGTCCTACCTCCCATTTCTCAGGGACAAGATAAGGCCTGGCCAGAGGATGTAAGCCTGTGTCGGGGACTTCTATGGAGTTTTGAAGTGGCCTGGGCAACCAGTCTTAAAACGGGGAAACTGGTCCCTGTGCAAGCTTGTGGAGGGTAAGGGCTGGGAGTGTGGCTTTGTGATTACCAAGTCTAGAGTTCTGGGCTCATGTGCCACCTGCCTGGGAGGGCAGGTCCCATATGGCCAGCCTCTCCCTGCAGGGCAGGCATCAGCGCTGGACTTTGGACCGAAGCTTCCATGACTTGGTGCCCACACATCCCATCCTCTCTGTCCCCAGCTGTGATACCAGCATCTTAGCAGAGCGCAGGGTTGTGAGGAGAGCCGGGCACCAGGGGATACAAACAATCAGCGGCTCGCAGATTTCAAGAGTCTGTTTGCCAGGATTCGGGCCCCAGGAGACGCTTCACACAAAAACCTGAAATCCTAATATACTAGAACGTGCTCTTGATGGCTCTCAATGCTCGGCTGATTCAATCAGCAAGTAATTATGGAGCCCCGACACCTGGCAGGTTTTGGAGATGCTCAGGGGAGCCATGGCAGGGAACAAAGCCCATGAGGGCCCTGGCCGACTCCACTCAGAGAGCTCGGAGCCCAGGGTCCTGCACGGCTAGGGTTCCTGGATGCCTGCAGTCAAGGCACAGCTGGAGCCTCTGTGCTTGGCTGACCTTGCACGCCAATACCTGTGTGTGTGTTTGTGTATTCATGTGCTATAAAGCACGTGCCTATCAGCAAACACGTGAGTTGGAAATGCAGAGGTTCAGCTAAAAAGAATATAGAGAGAAATCTGACTTTCTATTCCTCTTTCTCAGGGAATTGTCTTGTGTCCTCCATTTTGGGACTGAGGCTTTTAGCCTTGGACATGTCAGTCCTTTGACAGGGACCCTTGGTGGCTGTCCCTGGGAGGCCTAAGGCCCTTTCTCGGCTCACCCCAGAGCAGCACCTGGAGGACCACATGATGAAGGTTTCAAAACAGAGGTGTCCATTGTGCCTGGCTTCCTGTAGTGACAAAGTAGGGGGCAGCAGGTGATGTGGGGTGGTCAGGGAGCGTGCAGGGCAGGTAGGACCCTGGGGCTGCCCCCTGAGTCTGGGTATTGTGAAAGAAGCAGAATGCAAAGGAACCAGAAGGACACCGCTGGCAGGGAGCAAGACTAGGATCAATTGTTTCGTTCTTTGGGGTATTTGTTTGCTTCAGTATTCAGGATTGAACCTTTGCACTGAGCTACATCCACACCCATTTGTTTGTGACAGGATCTTACTAAGTTTCCCAGGCTACTCATTCACTATCCTCCTGCCTCAGCCTCCCAGAGTGCTGGGATAATAGGCCTGCGCCAACACACCCAACTGTGACATACTTTTTCAGAACTTTATTGAGCGTCGTCAGTGCACGATAAACTTCACCTCTGTAAGGTGTACAGTGTTATAGGTGTTGACATTTGTAGCCCAAGGTCAAGGTGTTGGATGCACCACCACCCCAACAGTGTCTCAGCCAGTTCTGACTCCCACCCCACCTCTACCCCACTGCCACCATCACTTGGGTCGCTTCAGGGAGGCGGCGTGTTCTAGACGTTCACATGAACAGAATCGTACAGTATGTACCCTTCAGGAGTGGGTCTCTCTCTTGCCGTAGTCATTTTGAGCTTTGCAGGTACCGACAACCTGTCCTTGGTGGTGCTGGGTGACTGTCGACAGGTGGGCATGTGGCTGCTTCCATCTGGGCCCCGACGAGCTGCTGTGACAGCTCGTGTGTCTGTCCCTGCACAGATGGAGCGTGGTAAAGGGGGATGGCAGGTCGTGGGTCCTGCAGCACCCCGTGCTTGCTCCGTGCCCCTCTCCCACTCCTCAGGCTGTAGCACCTGTCCAGCTCAGCCCTTGCTGCCCCAGCAGGTCCCAGAGCCACTAGCGTTTAACCAGTGATGACTGGAGAGGCACATAGTGGGGTACAGGGTGCCAGAGACAGAGACCTCCTCAGAAGAAAGTGGAATTTGGACTTTCGTACTGAGAAAAAAGATAACTGTTCACAGTATCACTTCCCTGCCCGAGTGTGACTCCTGCTTCCCCGTGCCCTTTCTCCAGGGGAAGAGCCAGTGGCTCATGATGGGCTGGGAGTCCACACTGCAGCCTCTGCCTCTGCAGAGGGTAATGGTAGGTCATAGGAGCTTGAAGTGAATACCAGGGAGGGATCATTACTGCGTCTTCAAAACGGTCCTAAGCTTGGGCCAGGAACGCTCAAGGAAGCCGACACGCATCAGACAGAAGGTGCCAGGCAGCTGGCACCAAATATGGGCATAGAGGCTGACCCGGCCTGGACCCCAGAGCAAAACATCCCAGGGAGAAGTGAGGGAGCTGGGCCCAGGTGGGGAGGGCCTGGGGGGCCGCACACAGTCGGGCCCTAGGACCTGCCTTCAAGACACACTACAGTGCTTGGAGTTTCCTGGATTGTTCTGGAAGCAGGAAATGCCAAAACCTGTAAACCCCATGCCTGGGAGCCCTTCCACCCCGCAGAGGCAGCTGTGCTGTCCACAGGTTAGCAACAGGTTGATCTCTGTGGGGTCCTGTGCTAAGGTGGGTGACAAACAGTGTGTGTCCTGAGACCTGCAGCCAAAGCTCTGGAAAGACTCCACGTGAGGCCCAGGGGGTCCCAGGGACAGCCCTACTCCCCAAACAGGATGGCCTGGCCAACACTGTGGTGCCCACACAGACAGGTCTAATGTGGAGCTGGCCCTGCCGGCAAAGGGATATGCACATTGGGCTGCTCAGGCCCCTTTCAGGAAAAGACCTCCCTGGGGAGCGTGGGGTGGGGCAGCCCTTCCGGTCCCAGGCTAGGTAGGACTCAAGTACTACCACAAGGAATTAGAAATAAAAATTTTCGAAAATTGATCGTCAGAGACAGGAGCAATCTAGAGCCCTGTGAACCTGTAAATCTGAAAGAGGAAAGGCTTTAGAGCATCAGGAGCCTATGAGCAGCCACCCAAATCCACTTTTTCTAGGACTCTTTCTCCTACAAGGAAAAGAAGTCCCTCTGGCCACTCAGCTGAGCCCCAGGAAGTGCCATCTTTTTAGGTCCTGGCACAGGTAGCACCTCAGGGCAGCACGAACCACCCAATCACCTCACCTCCCTGCCATGTGTGTCTCAACTTCTCCTGCGACCTCCATTCCCTGATTAGCCCCACTGTACCCACCCAATAGTTCAGCACAGAAGCCCAGAAATGACCTCTCAGATCCAAATGCTGTCCACTCTGCCTCCACTTGGGAGGCATGAGCCCTGAAATTCCCTGTTCTGCCACGCCTAGAGCCAGGTTAGGGTACCAGGCTGTCCTGTCCTGGGAGCATGCAGACCTGCTTCCCAGCCATGTCATTCAGAAGCCACAGCAACCCCACGCTTAGCCCTGAGTGCCACCTCTCAAGCTTGTACCATGCGCACACGGTCTCTCTGGGCAGGCCAGGGGTCTGGGACCATCTGTCCTGGTGCAGATATGGGAGTGACATGAGTTGTGGGGCCCACTGAGGCCTGCCAGTAGGTTGCAGGGCTTTCTTCTGTCCCTGGAATGTGAACAGAAGGGGCAGAGTTGCACTGCCACCATGGAGGTGGACAGGGGCAGGTGAGCAGCCTTCAGTATCTGCAGAGAACATGGGCCTCTCCGGGCCAGGGCCCTGAGTCTGCTGGTCATGGCCTGGGCTCTGCTGGGAGCAGACCATGTTGCTGGATCTCGTTGCCTTCACATCCCAGACTCCACCCCCATGGACCATGCCTGGCCTAACTGGCCCACTGTGCTCCCCAGCTCCCCACAGTTTCACGGAGAACAGCACTGTACCCAGGAAGAGGAGGGCAGATGTGGCTCCTAGCAGCAGTCCGGGAGTCACAGCAAGGAGGAGGAGGGTATTGCCGAGCCATCCCCAGAGCAGGGACAATGACTCTTCCATTCTGATGGTGAGCTGGCTGTGGGCAAAGCCAAGCACTTTCCCCCTGGAATTTTACCAAGAGTAAAACGTCCCCTGCTTCCCATAGCTCCAAGACTGAGCACCTCCAAGAGTCCACTAAAGAAGTTCTCGGCATCGTTTCCACTGTTTTTCCAGTGATTAAACAGAGAGGCTCCCCGCAAAGAGCTGGGGGCTCAGCTCTGCTTTTATCATCCATCAGCACACCATGCAGGGCCTTCCAGAGAGGAAGCTGGGTTCCTCCTGCTCCGGGGACAGCTCTGCTCTTTGGAGGTCTCTCCAGTCCCCATATGCTCAGACTCCCGGAGGGTAGCTGTCACGCTTGCCTGAGGACCTGATTTCTACCTTCCGCTCTTGGGAGGTTTTCCTGTGTCCTCGTCACCTCCCCTGGCTTCGTGGTCCTTCGTAAGTACACCTCCTGGCTGTTCCTCAACTGCCCAGCCTGTCTCATCTCCACTGTCGCTGTTAACTCTTCGGACCCATCTTGCCCTGATGCTTGGCTCGCACAGCTCAGTCTAATTTAAGTGCTGGGTAGAACAAATGCTTATCCCCTCACATCCCTCCAGCCAACACAAGACTTTCTGCTAAGACAGAGCTCTCCGGGCCAGGCAGGTTCAACAACCCACCTATGTCCCACATCTGGAGGCGGCGAGTGTGGACCCAGGGGTCACCAGGCTGGTCCCTCCTGAGGTCCCTCTCCTGCACTTACAGATGTGTCTGTGTCCTCTTCTTCACATCAGATTTGTTCAGGACTCACCCTGATTACCTTATTTTAAATTAATTACCACCTAAAAGACCCTATTTCCAAATCTAGTCAGCATGTGAGGTAGTGGGAGTTAAGGCTCCAGCATATGAATGTGGAGGGGTCACCGTGGAGCCATGGCAGCTGCTGACTACCTCCCAGTCTGTCGTGGACATGAGTGTGTGACTTAGGGCACCAGCCCTGGACACGGTCGGCACTGGGAGAGTTGTGGAAGTATTTTGCCGTCGAAGGGCAAAGGAACATCAGAGTAACCCAGGGCCCCATTGAAGCTGGGTGGGGCCTCCTTGATGGTGTTTAGTAGATGTGTGGCTGACTGGAGATCCCTCCCTCCTGCTTCCTCCTGTCCAGGTGATTAATGAAGGACTTCAAAGGCTTGGGGCTTCCTGCTCAGATCAATTATTCATAGCGACGCCTCCAAAGGTCTCGGAACAAGAAATAGGGAGAGAACAGATTGCTAAATGGCTCTGACGGGGACTAAATGAACGGCTTGTAGCCCACTCTGCAGATCGTGCCTGAACTCCCTGTGCCTGTGTGAACTGCTGTGGATGTAAGATGCCATAGCCCACAGCAAGGGGACCAGGGTCCTCAGGAACAGTGGCAGGTCCTTCCTTGGCAAGATCAGTGCTCACCGCCGGCACGTGTGATCCCGAACCTCAGAAAGAATGGGGGGGGGGTCCTCCGGCCTCACCCGGCGCTCAGGCTGAGGGGCCATCACTTCCCGCGCAAGCTGAGAATGGGGCGTCCCGGCCTTGGGTGTCTGAGGGGCACTCAATGTCCCGGGTGGGGGTTGGGCATCCATCCCTTTCCTCTCCTGCTTGGGGTCTGCTCCTAGCAGCACCGTGAGCAATGACTAGACCAGGGAAATGCGCTGTGTCTCACTTCCGGGGAGGGGGCAGTGCCAGTCACGTTTTCCTCTTTGCATTTATTTATGTCTGCAGTTTTCCCCTAAAAAAAAAAAAAAAAAAAAAACTAAAAGTTAGAAAAGTAATGCTCACTTCTGCTGTGCTGAGATGAAAAAGCAGAGGCCAGATTTATCTTTCCATGGGAAGCGATTAAACATTCAGGCAGAGGATGTGAGGGGGGCCAGGGGGACGGCACTCCAGGCAACAGCGTCCCCCCGGCAACAGCTGAGGATGGGTGACGCTGACAGAGGGCAGGTCAACAGGGAGGGTCTTGCTGCACTGAGCGTTTCCGGGCACAGTGCAGGGGGCAGACCCCACAGAGCCGGGAGTGCAGCCAAGCTGCAGAAAGGAAGCCAACGGTCAGGGGCCGGAGGCAGTGACACTTGGAAGATGAAGAGCCAGATTTCAAAGCACATGGGGGAAAAGACATGGTGGAAGTGTCTGCGTGGAGGGGCACAGAGGAGCTACCAAGGCCCAGGCTGGGTGAGCTGGGTACTGAATGCATGGTGAAAGCGACCATCAGTGTTACTAGAGGACAAGACGCGGGGTCCCACTGTACACACCAGGGCGCACCTCTTTCACCCCAGTGCCCAGAGCCCCCACGGGAGTCCTGCCTCCACCGCAGAGAGTGATCAGTCCTGGCTTAACCAGTCTTGGGCCCCACCTAGAAAATCTCCATTTAAAGAATCAGATTGCTTCCAGGTGACTAACTTCACCCAGAATAAAGCTCAGTAATTTATTTAAGGAGACAAAAATACTCAGCAGCCCTCAGGGCTAAATCAGCAATGTCTGGCATCCATCCAGAGCTTTCAAGACATGCAGTTGGTGGCTGTGGTGTGCGCCTGTAATCCAGCTACTCAAGCTACTCAGGAGGCTGAGACAGGAGGATCTCCAGTTCAAGGCCACCCAGGGAAATTTAGTGAGATGCTATTGCAAATAAAATGTTTCTCAAAGGGGCTGGAGACGTAGATCAGTTGTAGGATACATGTTCATTTCATGATGCCTTGGGTTCCATCCCTAGCAGTAAAAAGAAGGAAGGAAAGAAAGGAGTCTGAGCACTCAAAGAAATAGGAAACTGATCCAGTTAGGGATAAAAATCAATTTATCAGAATTGACTAGGAGTGAACATACATCTTAGAATGAAGGCAAAGATGTTAAATACACCCTTATAATTATATTCTATGTGTTCAAAAAGTTAAGCAGAGACTTGGATGATATTTTAAACCCAGAGATATATATATATGTTTTAAGATGATAATGGTGATATTCTATATATTGTGTCTTTTACCATAATTAAAAGTTCAAAAACAATTCACCCAAATCAGAATTTCAGAGATGAAAGCTATAGTGTCGAAAGCAAAGAATAATCAGAGTGGAATTAATGAGTGGTCAGATATGACAGGAGAAAAACGTAGTGAACTTGGAGAAGTAGCAAGAGAAATCATCCCAAATGAGACAGAGAAAAAGAATAGTTTGTTTTGTTTGGTTTTCATGGAGCAACAGTGAGCTAAAGGCTTTCTCCAAACGGCCGAGTAGATGCAGAGTCCCAGGAGTGGAGGTGGTTGTGCTGGGGAAGACAGAAGAAAATATTTGAAGAAATAATTATGGAACTGTTTCCAAATTTGAAATGAACTGTGAACTCACAGATCGGAGCAGCTCTATGAACCCCAGGCGAAAAGACACATTAGACAGAAGAAAATGAGCAAAAGCCCACCAGGGCACATGGTTCTCAAACTGCACAAAACAAGTGATAAAGACAAAACTCCTGAAAGCAGGCAAGGGAAAAGGGGCGCTCTGCGCACAGAGGGGAAAGATGAGGCTGACAGGAGATGCATCGTCGGAAAACGCGCCTGTGAGAAGAGAGTGGAGAAATAGCTCTTTCAAGTACTGAAAAGGAAGGGAAAGCTTCTGTTTCAAAAACAAGGAGTTTTTCAATGTGCAAAAGGTTGAATAATTCATCACAGCAGCCCTGACTGTAGTAAGGACACCTTTCAGGCTACAGGAAGATGGTCAGATGGAAATAAACCAGGGAAAGAAAGGCACAGTGGCCTGGGTAAGTAGGAAGCATCTTTTCTTTAAAGGATCTCTGCCTTTAAACCAGGTGGCACTTGTGGAGGCTGAGGCAAGAGGATCACAAGTGTAAGCCCAGCCTCGGTAACAATTTAGAGAGACCCTGCCTCAAAATAAAAGTACAAAAAGGGATTGAGATGGTGTTCAAGGCAGTCCTGGATTCAGCGCCCAGGATTGAGGGGGGAAAAGATAACCAGCTTTGAACAGAAATTTAAAAAAACAGTGTAGTATGAGGATTATGACATAGGAAATATGTCTGCTAACAGTAGCACGGAGGCTGAGAAGGAGGTACAGACACCTGCAACACCAAGATTCTCTGACCATATGCAGAGCAGTGGACATCCCTTGGCTGTGAGTAGGGGTCAATAAAGGAGGCTCACTGTAAACTCTAAAACATGTCTAACCCGCGACCCATACTTTTTCCCTCTATATTTTTTAATGTTCTAATAAAATAACTTTTAAAGGAAATTTTATTACTTGTATATATTAACTATATTATATATTTTATAGGTTGTCCAAAGCAATTCCTCTTTATTCAAAAGTATGAGGGCAAAAAGAATGGTGGGCCAGAGGGTTTACATACTTGCTCCAAAGTAATAGTTAAAGCAAAGAACAAAAGAATTACAGCTCATCAGCTGGCAGAGGAAATAACATGAAATCATAAATATACTCAACCTAAAAGAAGGCATAGAAAGAGAAGAGGAGAAGTAAAAAATGCACATAAATAAAAAGCGATTGGAGGTCTGGGGCCTTAGTGGTAAAATATGTGGTTAGCATACACTAGGACCTGAGTTACATACACACACACACACACACACACACACCTCACAGGCAAGTAAAGCAAAACAAAGTGGAAAGGAATTCGAGTGAAGCTTTACCATATCAATAATCACATTAAATGTAAATGGTATAAACACTCCAATCAAAAGGCAGAGCCTTAAAGTTAGATAGCGTTAGCCTCCAAGGAGGACACTTTAATTAGAAAGGCACAAATGTGTCAAAAGTAAAAGGAAGAAATATGCCACACTAAGCCAAGAAAAACTAGGACAGCCATATTAGTGTGCTAGTAGATTTCTGAACAAAATACACTAGCGATGGTAAAGACAATTATTTCATTATTGTAAAAGGGTTACCACTAAAGGACAGGAGAACACTAAACCTTTATGCCCCTCATTATAGAGTTTCAAAATTCATGAGGCAAAAACTGGCAGGCCTGCAAAGAAAACTAGATAAAGCTGCAGTGATCTTCAGCTATTTTAACGCCCCCTTTCAATAGCTGATAAAGCAAGAAGACAGAAAATCAACAAGGACATAGAAAACCTGACAAGCACCATTAATGATCTTGTCCTGATGGACAACTATAGAATCCTCTGTGCTTTCTCTTACTGTATTTACAATAAGCCATATTCTGGTACACAAACAAGTCTCAGTAAATTCAAAATTACTCAACTTCTTAAATGTGTTCTTTAACCACAAAGAAGTCAACTCAGAAGCCAATCAATCACAAGCTGGCCACAATGGCACACACTTGTAATTCCAGCTAATACGGAGGCTGAGGCAGGAGGATCAAAAGTTTAAGGCCAGTCTGGGTAACTTACTGAGACCCTGTCTCAAAATAAAATTTACAAAGGGCTGAGGCTATAGTTTAAATGGTGCCTAGCATGTACAAAATGCTAGTTTCAAGTTCCAGTACTGGGGGAAAAAAGTGAAGATAAATCTCTCTGGAAAAAAACAAAATCTCCAAATACTTGGAAAGTAAATATCAATGTTCTAAATCATACATGCATTAACGGTGAAATCAGATGGGAAACTAGAAAGTATTGGGAGTGGAGGACCAGGAATGTATATACTGGCATAGAACATATGCCAGTATATACATGAGCCGTCACCACTGCCCTTACTGGGAAATGCATAGCTGTAATGAAGCCCTGTACTGTCAGAAAAGGAGTAAAGTCACAAGTCGGTGATGTCACTTTCCACTTCCAGAAGCTTAAAAAAGAAAAGGAACACGGGCTAGGGATTTTAGCAAAGTGGTGCCACACCTACCTCACAAGCACAAGGTCCTGAGTTCAATCCCCAGAATCAAGAAAAAGAAAGGGAATAAATTAAACCCAAAGTAACAGAAGAAAAGATCTAGTGAAGATCGGCCATAAATAGGTGAAATAGAAAGATAGAAATGGAAAAATAACAATAAGAGGAATGGTGAATCCAACACTGGTTCTTTGAGAACATCAATTAAACAGATTCACCTCTACCTAGGTAGATCCAGAAGGAAAATAAAGGCTCTAATAAGAAATCTTAGGGCCAGAGATTTAGCTCAGTGGTTCCAGCTTCTGCCTGGCAAGCACAAGTCCCTGGTTCAATCCTTAGTAACCACATACAACAATACCAAGCATAGTGATTCACACCTACCAGCAATCAGTACCACATACCACAATGCCAGGCGTGGTGGCTCACGCCTCTTCCCAGCACCAGGAGGCAGAGGCAGGAGGATTGCTGAGTTCGAGGCTTGCCTGGGCTACATAGTGAGCTCAGGGCCAACTTGAACTACAAAGCGAGACCCTGTCTCAAAAAAAAAAAAAAAAATTCTAAAGTAGCAAAGATGAGAGGGAGCCATCCCTGCAGGCTGAGCGACCTCTGCATTTTGTCCCACTCCCTACTCCATCCCCCTGTCTGTCTGCCTCCCTGGCAGCCCTGACTCAGTTGCTGTGTGCATTCTAATCCCTGAGTCAGCTTCGGGGAGTCCTCCAGCTCCGTTCTTCTACTCAGTTGTTTCAGCTGTTCTAGGTATTTTGCATTTCTGTGCAAATTCTGCAATCCACTTGTCATTTTCTACAGAAGGCCCGCAGGGATTTTGACTGGGATCACCTTAACTGTATGAGTCAATCTGGGGGAGCCAGCATCGTAACAAGACAGCGTTGAGCCTTCTCTGCATATTCATGGGTATCTTCCCATTTCTCGAGGTCTTCCCTCCTTTGGGTTAGAAATGTTGTAGTGTGTTTAGTATCCAAGTCTTGCAAGTCTTTTGTCAGTGTTACCCGTGGCTCACATGCTTTGAAAATATGCTAGACTTATTTTTGGACTTCCATTTGTGACCACTCGTCACTCTGATTAGTATCATAGTCAATGTGGAGCCTGTGCGTTCCCAGGAACCCAGAACCTTCTGCTCTGGCTATTCACGGACTACAAGTGGCCTGTGGTGGGAAGAGAGAAGGGTGTTGGTCTCAGGACTGTTGCCATTTGAAGTCTGATCTTCCACTACTTGGGCGAGCATGGGCTGGGGTGTAGTAGGTCTCCTGCTTACCCTGAGGAGAACTCAGGTTGGCCCAGCCTCCCTGAGGACAGCAAACCAATTGCTACGAACACAAGAAGTACCAATGGCCTTCGAACTAACCTGGGCACTTTAGAACCTGCGCCAGTCTGGCCACAAACCCTGAAACCAGCTCCTGGGCCCAGGAGAGCTACAGTCCGCTCTGTCGCTGAGGACACAGGCAGGGACAACGGCTCTCAGAAACCAGTTCTGAAGCCAGTGATTGTAAAGAGCAAGGAGGAGGGGAGCATACTGACCATGTTGCTGTGGGCAAAAGAAAGAGGGGTGGCATGGGCTCGGCTTTCTCCACAGTCTTCCTACCTAAAACTTCTCAAAAGTAGAGTCTGTTTTCTGGATGTCATGTATGCCTGTAACCCCAGCATTCGGGCATAGACTTTTTTCTTGTTCTTTTTTTTTTTTTTGGTACTGGGGATCAAACTCTTGACCTTGCATCTGCGAGGGAGGTGCCAGAACCACTGAGCTCAGTCCTCATTCCTACTCCCAGCATTCTGGAAAGCTGAGGCAGGAGGATTTCAGGTTTTTGCCCGGACTGAACACCTTAGACTCTGTGTCAAAATTTAACAATGGTTTTTAAAAGGACTGGGGATGTATCTCAGTGTGAAGGCCCTGGGTTCAATCCCCCAGAATCAAAGGAAGAGGTTAGGGCTGTAACTCAGTGGTGGAGCACTTGACTAGCATGCATGGAGCTTCAGGACAGAGTGAGGAAGAGAGACTGAAAAATAAAGAGGGGTAAGGGCGGTGCGCATGCGCTCAGCCTCATCCGAGTTGGGCACTGAGCAGGGCAGACGGCGGGCACTGCAAACGTCTCTCCGTGGGGACGGCGTGCAGGGCTTGGCGGGGGGCCTCCGTGCACTCTGTGCAGCCTTCTATGCTCGTGCTTCCCTGGTGTCTGGCTTCTGTTTTAACAATTGCCACAAAACTCACCCCCTGACTTGCTTGTCCTGCACTTCTGTGGTCACTGGCTCTCTCTGTGTACCTCCCACCGGGGATGCAGTGGACAAAGATGATCTATTTTCTGGCGCGCTCACGCGGGACCAGGGTACAACCTGGCTCTCCGCGGAACCTTGGGAATGCCAGCGAGGAAGGGGCCCAAGGTGAATATTGAATGTCAGGTCCTTGAGTGGTGCACTGATGCTGCTGCCCCCGTGTCACAGGTCAAGAAACCATGACACAGACAGGGTGAGCCGCTTGTGAGGTTGCCCGTCCGAGGCGGGGCAGAATCAGGACACGCCTGTCTCTAAGGCTAGCTCTGCGGTGGTGACGGGCTATGTTATGCCGGGCTCAAAGGGAAGCCTGCTGTACCTTCCTGTCAGAAGCCCCTCCAGTATGTGACAGGAATGGGGATTGTGTGCGCCGCTGTCCACCACCCTGGCCACACACCCAAAACAACTACTCAGAAAAGGGGAGGCTCATTCTAGTTCATGGTTTCAGAGGCCCCGGTCCAGGGCCAATTGGCTCCAACAGAAAGTCATGGCAGGAGGGTTACGGGAGGAGGTGGCCCACCTCACAGTGGCCAGGAAGCAGATGGAGAGGGCCTGAGAGGAGGGGCCAGGGACAAGATACGCTCCCCAGTGCCACGTGGGCATGACCTACTCTCTCCAGGTTGCCCCCCCTCCGACAGCCCAATTCATCAATGGACTAATCCACGTGTGAGGTCAGAGCCCTTAGGATGCAATCGATTCTCAAAAGCTCCACCTCTGAACTTTGCTGAATTGTCGACCGAGCCTTCCACACGTGAGCCTTTGCGGGCGTTTCAGATCCAAACCAGAACAGATGTCCCCAGCCACCTGGCACTGAGCCGGCAAACCCACAGCCTGAGATTCCGGCACCAACCCCGAATACAGGTGACGAGCCACCCCCAGAGCCCGCAGGCTGGGACCAGGGCCGGCTCCATGGTGTGTTTCTGGGCAGAAAGAGCCTCTCTGAAGAGCCTCAGACCCAGGCTTCCCTGTGGACAGCCGGCCCCCTGCCGCGTGACAGCTGGAGAGAGTGGGCCGGGCGCCCCCTCCGCAGCCTCACCTCCTCTCCAGCTCCGGGTGGCATTTCTTTGCTTAGAAGATGAAGGACGGTTGGAGTTCCTGGTGGCATTTGTTCTTTATTGCTATTTTATAGTTTTGCCCCAGGCTGTTGTTCTGAAAGGGGAACATGTCCAAATAATAGCCGTGACTCGGACCCCAACCCAGCGCCACTGGGAACCACAGGAGCACAAAGCCCACTGCGGGGTCCGGAGTGAGCTCTGCTGCCCTCAGGGACACTGGGCAACCCCTGGCCGACTGGGGGCCACCAAGCCCTGGGTACAACTCAGGAAAAGCTAGGCCATGGGGAGCCTGCTTGCCCTTCCAAACTCTTTTGACTCCCTGGCGCCATCAGCAAGGTCGGCTTCTGAGCCAGGGCTGCCCATTCCAGGGCAGCTCCTCACTCCTACATCTCCAGAAAATGTGCTTCCAAGGGGAACCCCTCCCCTGTCACTCCACGTTCAAAAGCAGTGGTGGTTAGCAGGGAGGGCTTCTGGGTAGCCAGCCTGGATCACACTCTTTCCCTGGAACTCCCTCGATCATATGTTTGCTTGCTGGCTAGATTTATGTCTTAATTCATGAGACCCTGAGACTAGGTAGTAGCTGTGTCCCTGCCATCCTGCTCAGGGCCTGCATGAGGAGGTACTCAACAGACACTGCGTCATGGCCTAAATGAACGAATGAGCTGAGCGTTCAGTGGTGCCTGGAGTGTGACAAGTGCCCGAGCTGTGGATACTCAGCAGAGCCTGAGTTACTCAAGGCCACAGATGACCAGGCCACAGATGAGCACTTGAGTGCGCAAGGCAGCTGTGTTCACAGCATCACTGCTAAGCCATCCGCAATCAAGCCGGCCTTCGCTAGGAGGGCGGACACACTGTGGGGCACCCATACAGCAGTAAGCAAACAATCAAGCCACAGAAAGGCAGAGGGGAACTGAAAATGCTAAGTGAGAGAAGGCAGTCTGCAAAGTCTACGTGCCTGGTGATTCCAACTTCATGGCATTTTGGAAAAGGCGAGACTGTAGACAGAAAAGGGTCAGTGGTTGCCAGGGGTAAGCGGGGTACAGGAGATGTTTCGGCGCAATGGCACTTATCCTCTGTGGCCTGGCACTATGATGGTGGTTGTATATCATCTGACATTTGTTAAAACCCAAAGAATACCCAACCTCAAGAATTGACACTGTTGCAAATGCTGAATTCAGTTAATAAGAATGTGTTCATATTGGTCCACTAATTCCAACAAAACATATCACACTAAATCAAGATATTGGTAACACAGATACTACGGGGTGAAGAGAGGACCCCCCCTGGCACACAGGGAGGCTGAGGCAGGAAAGTTGCAAGTTAGAGCCTCATCTGAGCAACTTAGCCATTTAGTGAGACTCTGTCTCAAATTTTTAAAAAATTTAGAAAAAAGTTAAAAGGGCTTGGGATGTAGCTCAGTGCAGAGACCCTGGGTTCAATCCCCAGAACTGTAACAAATAAACTATGATCAAGTTTATCCTTCTACTCATGGCAGGGAATAGGATTCTGAGGGAACTGAAGAGAACAGAATGGACAGAAAAGAAAACTGGCTTTAGATTACAGCACAAAACTCCACAGAGATAAGAGGTCAGACTTTGGGGGCCACGTGGTCGGTTCTCACCCAGGGATGCGCCCTGGGAGCCAACCTAGGCGTCTTGTCCCAGGTCGGCCTCCGCCAGCATCCCGCACGTGGGAGGTGACAGATACCTCACAGGCCAAAGCGTGGAGATCAGAGCCTGGGAAATGAGGCATCTTATCCCTTTGGAGAGCTCATCATTTGCTGTTGGGATTCATTTTTCAATTGTGGTCTTCAGGTAGAAGCATTCAATAAATTACTTTCCGTGACACGGAACATGCAGGAGCTAAATTGGGCCATCAATCTCCCAAGCTCGGCGTAAGCCTCAGCCGGGCTCATCACGGGAGAGGTGTGGCTAATCAATGCTGCCAGCACCGGGCTCTGCGGGGCCAAGCCGTGGGCACCTCCTGAGGCTCGGTCTGGACAAAACACCCCGACGTGCTGTTATGTCTCCTCTTCCAGGAACGGACAGCGGCCTGCTTGTCTGTGTTGAGCGCAGTCCCCAAGGCTGTGCCCCCAACAGCCATCCAGCCCCCCGCCCCTGGGCAGCCTACAAGATCTCATTAGCTGAGAATGAGGCTGCCGTCTCCTCTGAGCAGCCCTCCAAGCAGCCACCTTGACCTGGGCATTTGGCACCAGAAAATGTGGCCTGTGCTGGTGCCTGGAGTTAATTACACTTAAGTTCTGTCCATCCTATCCAACAAGATGTGTAGACCCAGAGAGGAGAGGAGCTGGGTTGCAGGGAGGTGGCAGCATGGGTTTGGGGACTGCGAGGTCCCTGGGGCTGCCCAGCCACCTGCCAGCCTTCAGGCAGGACTGACTCGGAATCCCCAGGCTGGGCTGCTGTCTCTCCCTCAGAGCCCTGACCCTTTGGGGACTTAGGTCTCCAAGATGAAAGCCTATCCCCCCCGCAGTAGTGGAACATGACCGTTCCACTGGCCGAGCCCCTCTGTCCAGACGGCGACACCGCGTCTCGGGTAGTGCCAGCCCCTTCTGGGAGCTGATGAGGAAGGGAGTGTATTGGTGGTGTAGCCCAGGTGAGGGAGAATTTCAGTGGCATGAGGACCAAGCCCTGCTTGCCGGCCCCCGTCTAGGAGGGGGCTACTGTGCAGTGATGAAAGTTGGTGGCCCGGGACATCCCGTGAACGTGCCATAGTCTCCCCAAGACTGCATCTCGACGAGACTGTGCCCGCTCTCACAGGCACGTGCCAGTAGAGTGTTAGGAGTGTTATTTCTCAGGGCCTTTCTGGGGTACTGGCCACCCCCGCAGAACTGTCCAGAGCCGTCCGGGACTGACCCGCATCTGTGTTTGCTTCCCTGATGGTGGGAAGCCAGAGAAGCAAAGTGCCACGAGAAAAACACAGGAAACACCCTGTTTCCTTGGCCCAGATCTGTCGAGTTGGTGCTTAGTGGAGAGAGCATGAAAGGAGGAGGCCAACTTCGTTGGGCGGCGAGTCGAGGCCTCATAAGGATCAGGCAGCCCCTTCTCCTGGAGCAGTAGGAGCCCTTTCTGGGCATCGAGGCCTCTCTGCTAAGGGATATACTTCAGCAGAAAGGCGTGACCGTCGACGTGAGCACTGGCATCAGGACCAACTCCATGGCCCGTGTGCTTAGCACACTCGCACGAGCGCTGCACCTGTCCCTGCAGCCAGCCAGGGCTTGCTTGCCTGTCCTCTCTGGGTCTCTGTGTAATGGCTATGGCTCTGATGCCTCGGAGTGAGTGTGAAATTCACACAAGGCAGCCCCGTGTGCACAGGCCTCGTCCAAGGCCGGTTTCCTAGGTGCTGTCTGAAGTCCCATGGTCTGATGGTGGAACCAGAGAAGCATCACCCCTTGCAGTTTAGGGGCCAGAAGTCTGATGTCCATGTGTGGACAGAGCCGTGGCTTCTCTGCAGGCTCTTGGGCCTCCCCTCTGCCTCTGTGCCCTCTTCCGGTGCCTGCTGGCTGCTGGTGGTCCTCAAGCTCCTGGGCCGTGACAGCACTGTACACGACCCAGTTCCCCTCTCTCTGTATAGTCACAGTCACTGGGTTAAGGTCTTGCCCAATGATCTTAGCCAAATGACATCTGGGCAAAGCCCTACATCTGCACCAGGTCATGTTCACACGTTCCAGGGATTACGGTGCAGACGTATCTGTTTAGGAACATTTTTTTTTTTTTAGACAGGGTCTTGCTTTGTAGTTCAGGCTGGCTCTGAGCTCACTATGTAGCCCAGGCAAGCCTGGAACTCAGCAATCCTCCTGCCTCTGCCTCCTGAGTGCTGGGATGACAGGTGTGAGCCACCACGCCCGGCACTGTGGTATGTGGTATTGATGGCTAGTGGGCGTGAGTCAACACGCCCAGCATTCTATGTGGTTACCGCGATTGAACCCAGGACCTTGTGCTTGCCAGGCAGATGCCGGAAACACTGAGCTAAATCTCCGGCCCAGGAACATTTTTTTAAAGATGGAGTCTTGCTAAGTTGTCAGGCCAGTCTTGAATTCACAGTCCTCCTGCCTCCGTGTCCTGAGTAGCTGGGACAGCAGGCATATGCCACAAGGCCTGGCTAAGGGACATGTTAGTATCCAACAGCGCATGATTCCAGTAGCCACCCTCCTCCCTGGCTACACTTGAACCCTGCGGATGAGAGGGGCTGGGGCTCAGCTCCCATCCTTGGGACCCCCAGAGTGGCAGAACAGATGTGTGAACAGCACAGCAAAGAGGAGTTCCATGCCCATGTCCAGGCTCTGCCTGCCAGCTCCCGGCCACTTCTGCTGATCCCTAGTTCCAGAGGCTGGGCAGGCTTGGGAGCAGCATCCCCCTGCCTGGGAGGGTAGTAGCAGGTGGTACAGAGGTGTGGCAGTTATTTGCTAGAAATTGATGATGCGTGTGGTTGTGCTACATGCTCCTCTTAGGAAAATTTTAGTCACATGAAAAAGACAAGCAAGAGAGAAGCCATATGGCTCAGGCAGCTGCCCACTAGGCATATCCACAGGGACAGTGGGCATCCTACTTGCCTACCACAGCAAGGAGCATGCAGTGGCCAGGGGACCCGGCTAGACCGGTTCTGAGGAGACTCCCATGGGTCACACGCTGTGCCTTCCAGAGCTTCTGCACAGGCTGCAGGGAGACAGGACACTTCCGATTCTAGATGTTCATCCTGAAGGAGCCAGTAACCATCCCAGCTGCATGATGAAGGGAGTGTGGATTTCAGTTTACAGAGGGGAAACAAGAGATCAGTGTGCTCACTGCAGGTTGTCTGTATGAGTAGTTCTGGGAACCAGGTCCCTTCAGCAGAGAACTCTCCTGAAAAGTCACAGCATAGGGCCAGAGATTTTGCTCAGTGGTTCCAGTGTCTGCCTTGCAAGCACAAGGTCACTGGTTCAATCCCTGATAACCACATACAACAATACCAGGCATGGTGGCTCATACCTGTAATCCCAGCACTCAGGAGGCAGAGGCAGGAGGATTGCTGAGTTCCAGGCTTGCCTGGGCTACAGAGTGAGCTCAGGGCCAGCCTGAACAACAAAGCAAGGCCCTGTCTAAAACAAAACAAAACAAAACAAAAACCATAAGATTCAGTCTTTGAAGTAGTTTTCCCTCACCATGAAGTTATCTTTCTTCTCCATGGGTTAGCACTTGTCTAATCCTCAGCTCTGCCCTTCAGCAGGATTCTGGGTACCTGCTTTATGCCAACCTGGGTGGCATGTAGAGATGCGCACAAAGATACTATGGTGGAAACAGATGTCATTCAGTAGTGTTGCAGAAAACAATAGGGGAAATATTGGAGAGTGAATAAATACTGGTTAGAAGATAACTTGATATAAAACCAAGCTCTACTTTGAATACAGCATGGATGGGGGGGTGAGGAGCAGGCTAGAGTCAATGGATGGAAATAACTAAGGAGAAACCTTGGGGTAAGGAGGATTCTTGCACTGACCCTACCAGATTCTTGCTAAAGGTTGGTCAGGGGGACCAGATGGCCCCTGGGTTCTGTGAGGATAGAAGAACCCAATCACATATCAGGGGCGGGAGATTCTTTCGTTAAGGGTGGATTTTACAAGGAAGTGCTTAGAAGATGGGCCGGTTAAGCAGAGTATCTTAATCACAGAGCTGGAATCTACTGGGCCTGGCATGGGGGTGTGCTAGAGAAACTGGGCTCCACTGGAAGGTGAGATCCTGCTACCAGAGAGACCTCAAGTGAGCTGAGGGGCACCCCTTATGGTCCAGCAAGGGTGCATACTAGCCAGGCATTAGGGGAGACACTTAGCCAGGACCAGGCCACACAGGCAGATCCCACCATGGTGGGAGCAGGTGGGTCTAGTTCTTTAGGGCCTTTGGTAGGTGACAACTTCAGTGTAGCCAAACAAACAAGCAAACTATCTTGGGTCTTTGTCCCTATTTCCTGGCATAAAACTAAAACCCTTGGATTTGTTCTCTTCTTGGTTAATGAGATAACTCTTGGGGGAGACCCTAAACACTTTGGGTTGCCAGAAAACCTGAGTGAGGAAAGGATTGGAGTTCCCTGCTTCCACTTGGAGGAGGGCCTAGGTTGGGTCAGTGATTTGTGGTGTAAAACAACACAGCGTTGGGCCGGAGATTTAGCTCAGTGGTTCTGGTGCCTGCCTCGCAAGCATAAGGTCCTGAGTTCCACCCCAGGTAACCACATACAATTCTGGGCATGGTGACTCACACCCACCAGCAATCAATACCGCATACCACAGTGCTGGGCGTGGTGGCTCATGCCTGTAATCCCAGCACTCGGGAGGCAGAGACAGGAGGATTGCTGAGTCCTAGGCTTGCCTGGGCTACATAATGAGCTCAGGGCCAGCCTGAACTACAAAGCGAGACCCTGTCTCAAAAAAACCAAAAAAAAACAGCATTTCTAAAGATGAGTTTAACCGGTGATGAAGGTCACAATGTGGGTTATGCATATCATGGGGAACTATGGGTATGTGTAGAGACGTAAAAGAAGGCAGGATTCTGAAAGATGAGTGAGGAGGCTTTCATAAACTGTTTTGCAGCAATAACACTTGGCTGCAACAATCCATAACACTGCAGCATTAGTCCAAAGTGGACAGGGGTTGCTGGGCAGCATCCTTGCTGAAGTGTGTCCTGTGTGGCTGTGGCTCTGGAAGTCTTGAGAACCAGGGTTTGACACAAGTGACTCCATTTTGATCTTGGTGACTCCCATGTACAGAATAACACTCCCATCGAAACTCTGAAACAAGGCTGGGGAGCTTCTGTGTGGGTGGCACCCCAAGGGACATAGCGACTCCACACCGCCCCCACGGCCACCTCATCCTTCAAGTCCTCTCTGTGCAGCTGGTCTGAGGTGTAACTTGGAAGTGTAATCCTGGACCATTGCATACAGACAGCATTGTCCTGGGTGGTTCTGTGAGTAGCCCTAGGGAAAGATAAAGCTGAAATGGTGTTATGGGAACCCGCAGAGTTGTAGTCAGGCAGGTGAAATTGTGGGGACCCGTTGCTTACCCTGGTGTCTCGTGGGTCTGGGTCTTTCATTTGTGGGGTTTATGTGAGCTCTGGGAGTCGGTGTCAGAGTTCAACTGAATCACGGGAAGTCCAGCTGGGGTGGGTAAACAGAGAACTGATGTTTGTGATGGTTAATCTTTTTTCATATGATTTGTTTATGAAAAAATAAAAATTTCATAACAAAGTAATAGAAGAGTAAATAGTTAATACCCAAAACTATCATCTTCAAAGTAGTGGCTCAGAGTAAAAGACATAATCTTGGTCGTGGACTTAGTTGAGAGATACCTGGGAGGTGAGTAAAGCGTGCTTCTGGGTGGTCATGTGGACCTGGTGCTGGGGACCCGCTCTGGTGCCCGGCCCTTCCTCTCTGATTCCCCCCGTACTCTGCTTTCTGGCTTCTATGATGTGAGCAGCTTGGCCCCTCGATCTTGCCACTTGTGCCTTGGAGCCAGCCCAGAGGAGGTGAGGTCCCAGCAGTCACAGCCTCTGTGTTCCAGGCTCAGTCTGAAACTGTGAGCCAAATCAAACCTTCCCCTTTTAAAATGTGGCTGTCAGGGCCGGAGGGTTAGCTCAGTGGTTCCGGCGCCTGCCTCGCAAGCATAAGGTCCTGAGTTCGATCCCCGGTAACCACATATAATGCTGGGCGTGGAGACACGCCCCCCAACATTCAACACCGCATACCACAATGCCGGACGTGGTGGCTCACGCCTGTAATCCCAGCACTCGGGAGGCAGGGACAGGAGGATTGCTGAGTTCGCGGTGGCTTGCCTGGGCACCATAGTGAGCTCA
>PVIC010022775.1:0-27515 GCA_004025085.1 Thryonomys swinderianus
GCAAGCACTCCATCCCTGACCTATAACCCAGCCCCATTTTTCTGAATAATGGTTTTGCCTCACAGTGTTGTTGTGTGAAATGCCCATGATTAATAATGTTGCAGGGTCATAAAAATATACAGTGGTCCAGGAAGACACTTTAAGAAGTGGTCTCGCATCGAGGGCAGGTTGGACTGCTTGCCCACTGGGTCCTGTTTTGTGCACCTCGCAGCCACTGACAGCGGCACATGTACCGCGTGTGTTTAAGTGTGAAGTGCTCACAGAGAATCTCTGGGACCTGTGATTCAGTTTGTAAATACAAAGGGAGATGAGGCTCCAACAATTTTAAAATTCTCCAAAAAATGTTTCCACTGATATTTTCAAACTAAAAGTGACTAATGTACAGTTGAAAGACTCTGGGTGTTTCTAGTGTTTCATTAACAGCTATTGTAGATAACTCATTTTTATTTCCATGTGTGCTGAACATTAATTTCAATAAATATTTTTACACTGTCATTTTTCTAACTGATATTTATAGTCAGAATTTATTTAATTTTCTTCCTGGTGAAAGGTTAATAACATTTATCTTTAAAATATTTGAGTTCTAATTATTTATTTAACCTCAGAGACTATATTAATCATTTTCACACTTGTAAATGATTCTACACTTCTCACACAACACTTGTGTTTATTCTTTTTTTCTAAAATGCTTATAGAGTAACATTTGCGATTTGTACTTAAATTATTAATCACGCAAATGTAAAATGCAGACCTGCTTATTTACTTATGTATATACACATTCAGTATATTTCAGAAAAAGCTTAAGTATTAATTACTGAGACTACAGCATCTGGGTTTCAGTTCAGATTTCTTGAGTAATAATCTTAGTCCAATTTGTAAGAGCTTTGGGCAAGTTACTTATGACTAGTGCTCTATTCAAATAATTCTACAGTACAAGTGTCGGTTCTGTTGAGCAGTTATAAAGAGAACCTGTTACATGGGCCAGAAATTTAGCTCAGTGGTTCCAGCGCCTGCCTCACAAGACCAAGGTCCAGAGTTTGATCCCGGTAACCACATCCAATGCTGGGCGTGGTGACTCACGCCCACTAGCAATCAATACCATATACCACAGTGCCAGGCGTGGTGGCTCACGCCTGTATTCCCAGCACTCGGTGGGCAGAGACAGTGGGATTGCTGAGTTTGAGGTTTGCCTGGGCTGCATAGAGAGCTCAGGGCCAGCCTGAACTACAAAGCAAGACCCTGTCTCAAAAAAAAAGGGTACCTGTTTCATACTAAGTATTCTAAATTTTCTCAATTTATCTGGTTTTATCCAGTCATTCACTCACTCATTCATACATTTTATTGACCTTATATTGTGTACAATACCCTAAATACCAGGGATCCAAAAAATATAATTTCTTACCCTCCAATACTATACAGCATAGACAGGAAGCATTTATGTAAACAATTACAAAGCAATGTATTATATATTAAATGTGTACTAACATTATATATAAAGTCAAATGGGAACATAGATACTTGCCTGGAAAGCCATGTGATGTTTTTAAATTTGGAACCTAGCTTAAAACTTTAAGAATACAGTGAAAGCAGGCTGTCTGGTGTCTTTACTGAAGACACAACTCAAGTTGTGAAGCCATAGGGACACACACACACACACACACACTCAGCTACTCTCATGTAGAGAAACCTTTTGTCATTTGCACACTTTCCTTCTTCAAAGTGAAGTCGAACCCATACAGAATGAGAGCTGCCTGGCCTGGTCTTGAGACCCGGGCCTCGCCGGGTGGGCTTGGGGAGCAGGCCAACCCGGACGCAGTGCCTCCTAGCCTGCCTCACTGGCACCCAAGAGCCTGGGGTGCTTTTTAAAAACTCAGAAACTCTAGAAATCTAATTTGAAACTGTATTCGGCTTCTGGGAAAGTATGAGAAATGTTGGCTTTGAAGAAGCATGGCAAATATTGTTTATTTTAGGAGTATTTCATTGAAACCTAAAATTTATAACACCTACAAGTGTGAGACTTAAATATTTAGTAAGATATATAGTGAACTGATTGCTTTGTTGACCAATTAAGTGGATATTTAGAAATAAAAGAATCAATATGCAATTCAGGATAGAATTACTTTACTCTTTTTCATCACAACATATGGATTAAATATCTAATTGTATAAAATTTCCAAATAACTGACCGGGGTGGGAAAACAGTCCCGAAGTCCCTTTGACTATGGCATGCCTTCGGTTCCACTTAGTTTTATATCTAAAATTGAGACTTCTGCAGGACCCGTGAGGCCTTCCTGGGATAAGCAAAAGAAAAAGGTGAAATTTACATTCTCTTTTATCTTGACTCACTTAAAATACCTAGATCTGAAAAATGAAAATAAATAAAAACCCTTAAGCATGTAACAATTCCCTGGAGTGCCTTCGTAAATAACAATAATATCTGTTCCAAAGGAATCCATGTGCCATTACTTCCTTGTACTCAGTTTATCTAAGCTCAGGGTGTTTCCTGGATTAAAACCCAGCTGCGTCTACACAGTCTGACTGGACACGTCCATTAATTCTGACCTGTTAGAGTTCAGCTTCAGAAAACCACTCCTGTCTCATTTATGATTGCACAGGCCTTTCCAAATGTCGAGTGCCTTCCAGATCTTTCTTCTTAGATTAAATCCCAGTAGAGAGGTCATGAAAAAGGTAAGAGAACTCAGGTAGAATCCTTGTGTAACTTCCAGTGTCTTCGTATTGTTCCATGTTTTTTACTAACATCTAAAGAAAAAGTCTTTGAAGCATTCCAAGAACATACATTATCATCCCTCTTTTCCCAAGAAACATTGATTCCTGTCTTTCAGACAGTGCAGGGCATGCACAGATTTAATTATACCAAACCGTGTGAAAATAAAACAATTTTCTTTCAAAGTTATATAACTCAAACTAGAATCAAGACAAAGCGGCGTATCCGTAGGGAAGTTCGCGCCAACAGCGTAGAGCACGCTGTGCCCGGCGGAGGCCGCAGCCCTCGGGCCGGGTCCCCGTGCGACGGGCCGTCTTGCCGCTCGCTGTGCAGTGGTTCAGTGCCCCGCACACCTGACTACTCCTCAGTCAGGAACCGGGCTTTCCACGCACATGCACCTTTGCCCACTAAAGCAATGCAAGATTGCTAAAAAGAGAAGCCTTACTTTGTAATAAAATCTCAGGAATTTTAGCAGGGAGTGGCGGCGCATGCCTGTGCTTCCAGCCATTGGGAGGCGGCGGCCGAGGGCCACTGAGAATTCAAGGTCAGCCTGGGCTACACGGTGAGTCCAAGGCCACTCTGAGCTACCTCGTGAGACCTTGTCTCAAAACTGCTCCTTCCAAAAAGAATGGTCAAGAGTTTTAGCAAATTATGCGGTCCCTACATACTTGGATTTTCATGTGTAACTTTGGTTTGTATGACGACATATATATATATATATAGTGGATTACTTACGTGTCCTAATATTTATTTTTACAGGTGACGGGGACACCACGCCTACAATCAATTTAGACCGTAAGAAATCTTTCCAAATAAAAGTATATCTGCGTCTCTATTCTACATGATTTCATCATAGTTTTCACGATAAAGATCAGTTTAATACTATCCATCTTAAAAATTAATACTTTGCTCTTATTATGTATTTTCTTCTGGGTAGATCTAAAATAGTTAAAGGCAATTGCATTCTGAAAACGAAATTCTGAATATGAAAATCCAGGTCTGTAAGAAAATTTACCAGATGCTTCATATGATTCTGACTTTGGGCACCGGCTGGAGAAAGGGCGGGTTTCCAGAGGGCGCGGGAGGCCGAGGCGGGGCGGGCGCCCGCAGGACCCTCCGTGCGGCACTCGGCTGTCTGCTCCGATTCTCACGTATTTCTCGGGATGAAAGTTACTGCTCGGAAAGATCACCTGGCGTGCTCAGGTCGAGCAGAGGAGACTCTATTCTGGACGTGAACGGAGCGTAACGAGGAGGAGGCGCCGGAAACTGTGTTCCCTAAGAATTCCGAGTTTCCCCACCGGGACGCGGCGGGTGACGAAGTAGCGTCCCCTGGATTCAGTCTCCCGAGTACGTGCGGGGAGCGGGCGCTGCGAGCTCTGCGTTCTCACCGTCAGGAGCTCAGTCACCCACCCTGCTGCCTGCTCTGCTCAGGATGCACGTTGCCACTGATGCGCATCCGCACGAAGGTCGCTGCCTCAGTTTACCTGGAGGACGGTGAGGCACGCGTGTCAGCCCTGTGCCTGGAGAACTAAGTTGTGGTGCTCGCCCGGCAGAGCCCCTGCCACCATCCTAGTGAATCTTTACTGCTTTCAGCCGGTTAGCTGTTCTGTGTCGCTCAGCAAGAACTGCGGGCGGCAGGGAGGCTGCGCGCGGGCCTGAGGCCACGACCGCCGTTCCGCAGGGCCCGGGCGCGCCGAGAGGTCACGGCCGCCCAGCGAGCGGGGCGCCCGGGAGACCGCTGTAACCCGGTGCTGCGTGTGGTCCTGTTGCAGATCCTGTGATATCCTGCGCCAAAACCAAGCAGCTGCGAGTGGTTAACGGGATTCCAACGCGGACGACCATCGGGTGGATGGTCAGCTTGAAGTTCAGGTAATTATCGGTCACACAGACCATTCGCGGGAACCCCGCAAAATCCCGTGCCCACCGGCGTGGTCTCGGTGGCCGTGCGGGCCCTGCCCTCCACTTGCGCTCATCCCAGGTCTTCACAGAAGGGTCTCGCCAACCTCTTGCTGAACTGTCGGCCCAGGATGGGGCCTGGGCCTTGTTCAATGTCTGTGCCGGCCGCACACGTGCAGCCGCTGTCCCGGATCGCAGGCGACTCTGTGGCTGGGGTTAAACAAAAGATTGCGTGCAGACGGGCGACCTCCGTCTTCGGAGCCCCGGGCTGTTTATGGTACCTGCGCCGCTGACTTTCCCATGTAGAACAGGCTGTCTTGATTTCTAACATGTCTATACATAAGCGTATCGGAAATGTTTAACTTCTATCATTAAATGAAATAAATGACATCTTAAAATGTGGCAGTATTCTATTAGGAAAAAGAGTAACACACTGTCAACACCCGTGCGGCCTTGGTTCTGTCATCCGCGTGGAAAAGGTACTAACAATGTGTCCACTTTCCTCAGCACTCCACAATCACGCTATGGCCTTAAAAAGTCACCTTGCAAATCCAAGGTGAAGCTTAGCAATTGTTCCGGAAGAATTAGATACTGGAAATGGGTACATTTAAAACTCACTTCCTCTTGCCGTGTAGTTTACACACTGGTGGTACTAGAGCACACGTGGTCACTAGAATCCCCAAGTCTCCTCCACGTGAAACGTCATCTCGTGGCACACCCACGTGCTGCTGGCTTCACGTCATCCCTCCGCTCTGGATGCCTCTGCTCCCCACTCTGGGGTCCCGTGCCCGCGCAACAGTGTGGCTTCCTTCTGCTTCAGGCCGAGAAGGCCTCAGGCTTCCAATCCCACGTCCACTGTCCCCTCTGTTTAAAAGCACTCCGGCTCCTTCAGCACGAGCCTCCTGGTGGAAGGGAACGTACCTGCCGATGCCGCTCAGTGCTGCTCTGTCAGTGACACTGAGGAGAGCAGAGAGAACTCAGACCTGAAGCACTTTGGCATATGACGCTGGACGAGGCAGCCCCAAGCCCTCGCCATGCCTCTCTCTCAGGGGATGATTTAGGGGATTCAGCGCTGGAGTCAGTATTACTAGTGTAGCTGTCCTGGGCTTGAAGTACTGAAACAGAATTGCGAAGCAAGTCAGAATATTAAGTGATTACGCAATATAAGGATTTAACAAAGGTCAAATCTTGTGAATATTTAATTTTATTTTAGAAAACTGTCTTTGGAAAAGAAATTTAATTAATAGACATATAAGTTTCTTCTTAAAGAAAATATTCGAAGAATCTGTGTCGCTCAGTTACTTAGTGATTCCTTCCCACCTGGTGATCCCAAAGGGAAAGACGACTTAGCATTGCCCAACAGGAGCACACAGAAAGATGCCTTTCTGTTAGTCTTCATTTCTGAGGACACAAGTCAGTGGTTTTGTAGGATTCAACTACTACAAACTTTTAGAATATTTTTTTCTTTTGAGTCCATGTTCTCAGTAACAACAGCTATTTGGTTATTCTTCCAAAATGCATGCTCAGAGAAGAAAAATTAGGACTGCACATGCTCTTACCCTCCTGTGTGGCAGAGGCCATAAATAACCGTGGTCTTACTCAGAGAATCTTCTAGTATTACCTGCCGAACACTGAACATCTGTACTCCTTGGACATGCAAATCATGAAGGGTTGTACTCTTTCCATGCTTCTGCCAAAAAAGAAGGGACTTACAAAATTTGGAAATCAGCAAATAAATATACTAGCACTTATTATCCCCTATAAATATTTTATAGATTCCAGTGCCAGGCGTGGTGGCTCACGCTGTAATCCCAGCACTCAGGAGGCAGAGACAGGAGGATTGCTGAGTTTGAGGCTTGCCTGGGCTACATAGTGAGTTCAGAGCCAGCCTGAACTATAAAGCGAGACCCTGTCTCAAAAAAAAATATATAGATTCCTAGATGATTTGTCTGGCAAAACTGTTATACTTTTATAAATGAAATATTATATTGTGGGCCTTACACTGAGCAAATATTCTCCAAACTCAGTAATATTTCAACATCTCAAAACTAAATAATGGGAAGAGGGAAAGGGGAACTGTGTAATACTAACACATGTTGGTATCGATAGATGGTTTTCAGGTTTAAATAATAGCTTCACTTGCACTTTTAATAATCACATTTGGAATTTCAAACAGTTCCAGTTTTTTATTCATCCTATTATATAACTACAGCACACTCTCTCACAATGGTAAATGTTTGTGGTGAGTAGATACTGTTGCTAAATGTAAGTTAATAAAGCCATAGAATTTAAGTTTTAATTATATTATTAAAGGTATCACTGCTATAACCCACAGATATCACCGTTGAGACAGTGGGACTGCTACTGAGTTTACTGTCATTGGACTGATGTCTATATTTTCCTCTTTATTTTTCATTTCCTCCTTATTTTTAACAAGGCAGCCCTCGGTTCTGCATTATTTGGCAGTCACTCTTCCTGTGTGGATGTTACTTGTTTTTCTTTCCTGTTTTTCTTAGAAATAAACATATCTGCGGAGGATCGTTGATAAAGGAAAGTTGGGTCCTCACTGCAAGACAGTGTTTCCCTGCCAGGTAAAGTATTTTATTAAATCGGTATTTAAAAAAATCCATGCCTTGGGGCCGGAGGGTTAGCTCAGTGGTTACGGTGCCTGCCTTGCAAGCGCAAAGACCTGAGTTCAATCCCCGGTAACCACATATAATGCTGGGCGTGGTGGCTCACGCCTGTAATCCCAGCACTCGGGAGGCAGAGGCAGGAGGACTGCTGAGTTCGAGGCTTGCCTGGGCACCATAGTGAGCTCAGGGCCAGCCTGAACTACAAAGCGAGACCCTGTCTCCAAAAAGCAAAAAAAAAAAAAAAAAAAAATCCATGCCTTCTCCTTAGCTTTCGAGCTTAGAAGGTGCGCGTGTTGTGCAGTCAGCTTGCAAACTCGGACCTCACTAGTAATCTGACGTTCAGCATCACTTCCGGTTACGGTTTTCGCGCCGGCGACTCTGACCGGGGAAAGTGCTCACTCGCTCGGTGTGGACCCGTTATGCGCCAGCCTCCCACTCGCAGTCCTGTTTCCACAGCGAAATTCTTTTTCCGACACGGTCAACAGCTTCTCCCTGTCCCTTCTCCTTCCTCGTGTAGAGACAGCCCAGAATCGCCCCGGGGACAGAGCTCACAGAATCAGCCGGAGACGCGCGGCTGCGCACTGGCTTCCTGGTGCTTACCGGCCGCCTGGA
Source organism: Thryonomys swinderianus (assembly GCA_004025085.1). Classification (NCBI taxonomy): domain Eukaryota; kingdom Metazoa; phylum Chordata; class Mammalia; order Rodentia; family Thryonomyidae; genus Thryonomys; species Thryonomys swinderianus. The sequence goes on from PVIC010022775.1 coordinate 7,867, forward strand.
GGTGTTTGCTTGGGCTTTCAGTCCTCGTTCATGAACCGAGTGCGCGCAGCTGAGCGGGAGCACAGTCTGCACAGAAACTAGGGTTCATGGGAGGAACTCTACCTCCACTTTCACAAAGGACTTACTTCCCAGCAAGTGCAGTCAAAAGTGTTTTAACAGTCACTTAGAATTTAAAAGCTTTAAAAAAAAAACAATTTAAAAGCACTGTCTGCTCATATATGCTTGTAGGACTCAGAAGCGCCCATAACACACGTATTGTACTTTTCTGTTGCTTTCCTTTTTTGGCTTTTTTGAGGGAGAGTCCGGCTACATAGTTCACACCGTCTCCGAAGGGGCACGATCCTCCTGCCTCAGCCTCCGGGTGCTGGGCAGCAACACGCTGAGTCACAGTTTAAGTTGAGGTCACTCACCGTACACACTAACACAAGGACAGACACAAAAATGTCACAATAACCTAGAGGCTTTTTCCCTCCGACTTAGAAACAAAGACCTGAAAGACTACGAGGCGTGGCTCGGGACCCACGACATCCACGGCCGAGGCGACGAGCAGCGCAGGCAGGTGCGCAACGTGTCCCAGCTGGTGTTCGGGCCCGAAGGCTCGGACCTGGTGCTGCTGAAGCTGGCCAGGTGAGCCTGCGGGCCACGTCCTCCCGGTGGGCGCCACGCGTGGGGCACCGGGGCGGCCGGGCTCAGGCCGCGCAGGGGACGCGGCAGCCGTGGAGGCGCTGGGGGGGGGGGTGCAGAGCGCCGCGGCCCACGCGCGCACGGAGGCTCCTCCGCGGGCCCCAGGCGGCCGCCCGGCCGTGCTCACCGCGCCCTCCTCGCAGGCCCGCCGTGCTGGACGACGCGGTCGGCACCATCGACCTGCCCAACTACGGGTGCACGATCCCCGAGCAGACCGCGTGCAGCGTGTACGGCTGGGGCTACAGCGGACGTAAGCGGCCCGGGGGGCGAGCGCGGCGCGGCGGTGCGCGCGCGGCCCCGGCTCACCACCCCGCCCCCGCGCGTGTCCCCGCAGGCATCCGCGCCGACGGGCTCCTGCGCGTGGCGCACCTGCACGTGGTGGGCGCCGAGCAGTGCGCGCGGCACCACGGCGGCCGGCTGAGCCTGGGCGAGGCGGAGCTGTGCGCGGGCGCCGAGAAGGGCGGCGCGGGGCCCTGCGAGGTAGGTGCACTGCGCCTGTGCGCGGGCGTGCGGGCGGGGGGCGGCGGGGTCCAGATCTCTCCAAGGGTTCCCTCCGGTCCCCAGTCTGGCCGATCGGCCAAGGTCTCCCCAGATGATCTTCATGCAGAAGTAGGAGAGGCATGGTTGGTTATGAGCTTTGCAGTGTGGTTTTGATCAGGCCTTGTGTGTGTGTGTGTGTGTGTGCGCGCGCGCATGTAAACAGATTCTATTTTAAAAACTTAGAGGTTGAGGTTTGTGACTCCAAGAGCTTGGACATTTTCATTTGTCAGGCAACTGTCCTTCCAGCTTGGCGCGGCTCCTGCCCCTGTTTTACACAGACAAGCTGCTCAGCTGTCATTTTAGATGAATTTAGAGTGTTCGAGCCGGCGCTCCAGGCCTGGCCGACCGGTGCAGAGACAGTGCAGTCCTCGACGGTGTGTGAGACACTGAGCTCGAGCCTGGGTCATAAATATGTATTGAAATGTGTGTGTGTCAGTACTTTGCTCTGAGATTTTTATTCCTGAAGAGAAAACATTTACTAAGTTAGAGACGTTTTAGAACTGCTTATACAACATGTGATTAGGAACAGATCGTGTGTTTATAAACACTTGCAGATTTGGTGTCATTCCAGGAAATGAGCGTTATTGTGACACAAGGGAAAATGTAACTAGGAGGAAAAAAGTTTTCTTTTTAGGCCCTAAGAGTTCAGGGAGGTCACAGGCGAGACCCCCCCCCCCCCGCCCCGGGCAGGCACCCCGCTCCACTGCCCTCCTAACAAAAGCTTGAACACTGCTTTTCCGGCCCGACCTTCAGTCTGAATAAATAATACATGCATTAATTTCTGCATTTGAGCCTTGAAGTGTTTATACCTTTGGCTCATCTTTATTATTTTTATTCTGATTGGTGAGTTCGGTTTAATGGAATTCTACTTGTGAAAAACCCGTTTATCCTCCAGAATGTGCATGCTTACGTATGTTCATAAGTGAACATGCATGTACATGTGTTTATGCACATATATGTATATATGTATGAGAACTGAAAATAAGACCATTTGACGACTGAAGGAAATTTGCGAGAAATCTGTCAGATATGTGTGTAGCGCCACAGCCCCAGCCCCCGAGAGCCAGGACTCACTCAGGCGTTTAAAGCACAGTCAGCTGTGTCGCCTCACGAGACAGACTTCCCACGCGCTCCGGCGGCGCAGACTTGGCCCGGCTGTGGGAAGCTCTTCCTTCCCCGTCACGGAAGTTCCGTGGCTCTTTGCTTTCCGTGCACATCGCGGTACTGGCTTCTGCACCCGTGCAAATGTCCTCAGCCTCTCTGAAAGGGAGATTCAGACTCCCCAGTTACTCCGCTCGCGCGGGGGAGCCCAGGGCAGCCGCTGCCTGTGTTGGGGACGCGCGCGTGGAAGTGACGGGGCATCGTTACGGGGCTCCGCACGGCAGCGGGGGCTGCGTCGGCCATCCGTGAGCAGAGACACACATAAGCCCCTCCGTCCGTCTACACTCGCCCCCATCTCCAGTGCCGACCCCCAAGACGCCCGCGGAATCTCGGGCTGCGCTCCAGAAAGGGGGCACAGAAAGAGGGCGCCGTGGGGACCGCGGACACCAGGAGCGCGTGAGAGCGGCTGCTGCTCCGGAAACGAGGCTTCCCGATACGTGCAGAATCATTCTATCAACTAGAAGCTTTTTATTTAACTTGATTAGATCATCTGCAGACAGATGGAGGGAACGAAAAAAGCAGTTTTAGAAATAAGTGACAATGTAATGGTTTGATCGTTAAAACTATATGAGAGTGTTTTTACTCAAATTTCTCTGCACTTTTTCAAATTCAGTGTTTTGATCGTAATTGAAACACTAGAAGATATTTAGTGAATAACGATGATGACACTTAAAGGGTAAGTTAGCGCTCTGGAAGCTGCGGGCCGTTCTTGAGCGAACGCTGTGCGCGGAGAACTTTCGCACTTCGAGCTCATCAGCGACCGACCCTCGGCTAATTGTGCAGAAAGGCCCCGAGGGCAGGAAACTCAAGGTTCCTTCCGCTTGTTTCGGAAACGGTTTTCCCCTGTGTCTGTGCTCGTGTGCCTTGGAGGTGCACGTTGGTGGAGGGTTATATTATTGTTTATATAACAATTCTACTTATTGTTTCTAAATAACACGCTTCTGCTGTGATCGTTTCTCCCCAGGGCGATTACGGGGGCCCGCTCATCTGCGAGCAGCACAAGATGCGCATGATCCTGGGCGTCATCGTTCCCGGCCGCGGCTGCGCCATTCCCAACCGCCCTGGCGTCTTTGTCCGAGTGGCCTACTACGCCAAGTGGATACACAAGGTCATTTTGACATACAAGGTATCGCCGCCCTAGCCGGAGCGGCCATCCGTCCATCCGCCCATCCGCCCATCCGGGACAACTTTCTGAGAAGATGTCAGAGGATGTGGAGTGGAATGGTCCCCTAGAGCCATCCTGAAACAACTACTTGAGCGTCGTGTTTGTTAAGATGCTCACGAGTGTTTATGGGTGTTTCCTGTTGTTCTCCTTGTCAGTGTTATTTTGTAAGTTGATGTGAATTAAGGTACATGGAAGTGCAGTAACATAACTCCTGAAGATACTTGAATGGATTAAAATGCAAAAGGTGTAATTGCTAGATGATAAAAGATTTAATGGATAGAACAATCAATCCGCCACGCTGCTCTCCGAGGTTAGTTTCTTCGTGATGGATAAGCTGTAAGTTAAGCATTTTTCTAACCTCACCTGAATTTATACCTGGTGATCTTACATTGTAACTCTGTATTAAATTGCGTTGCCTTTCATATGCCGTAGGTGATAGCATTCAGTCCTCCGCACTGTGTACCCCGAAACAGTGGTGTGCAGAGCCACACTTATACAGAGCCCCATGCCTGCTATGTGGACCCGGTACACTTGGGCCATGCACTACAGCCCCAATCATGGCATATCTGATGTAATTCCTAACTATTTTACAGGTTTGTATCTGTAGTTTTTCTTCAAGAACGTGAGAAGTTTCTAAAGATCAGCAGAGATGTGAAGGGAAAATACAAGTTAGAAGGGACTGTCTTCTGTACATAATCTGTAGATGACCTCTACTGGTGAGCGTGTAAACTGAGGTTAGGACCTTCAGAGTTCAGTGCTGCCTAATCTAAGTGTTTACATATTTATTATCCTCATGATTTCATGTGCTTTCTAATTCTTAAAGGGAAGATAATAATACATATATTTATATTATTTCTTTCCTCAAACTTTAGGGTCACATATTTATGGAAGGTATTTGTAGGTCTGTGTTGGAAGTATTTCTTAAATTGTCAAATTGTATCTAACTTGAAGAAATGTAAACGTGTCTTGGCCATTAATAAGGTATTAAAATAGCTTAATTGCAAGCCTTTCTACTGTGATGGGATTCTAGTTCACACTTGTTAAATTTAAAATTTATAATATATATTTAAGAAGAACATTTCAACATGCAGTCAAAAGTTTTATTAATAATCTACCACATTGTGCATTGACCTAAATATCAGAACAAAAAATAAAAATACCTTTTTCAACTTGGAAATATTTTAGCATACCAATACTTTATTCAAGTAAGGGAACAATTATACAATGGAAGGAACAATTTTGTCTTAATCTGTGCTCAATTATTTTTTAAATGTAGAGTTATCTCTGCTGAATTGGATATTTTATCAAGATAGCATTTTTAAAAAATCTTATTTCATTTAATGTAGATCTTTCTTAACACCATGGGAAATATCCATTTAATTTCTGTGTTCTGTATTGCAGTAGCCAGACTGTTCTACTTAATATTCAGTTCAAAATAGCTAATTATCACGAATTTGTCCGGAAGTGAGACTAAGATGGAGCCTTGGAGCAGGCTCTGAAGTTTCACAAAATCTCCCCGAATAGACCAGAAAAAACCGGTATAATCCACTGTAATCCACTTTCCCGTTCCTCTGACTTGATCCTCGGAAGCCACGAGCCCAGGGCCCTGCGTTGCGAACGGCACCAGCGCAGCCTCCGGGCCCACAGCGACCTGGGCTGTTGGCCCTTGGCCTCGGCTTGGCCCCCTGAGAGCAGGACAGTGAGTGCAGAAATGCCCATGCACATGGTGCCAGCCTTTTGTTTTTTAGAAGATTTTTTTGGTAATAAAATAAATGCTGGCATCGAGAAACAGTGGAAAAAAGAGAGCTCACGCTCGTGCGCATTCGCACAATCCGTCCTCACTGTGTCTCCGCCCCCTTGTGTTGTGCACCCATCTGAGGAGGGCACACTTCGAGGCACAGTGTCGAATCCCAAAGTACTTTGCATAGCTTCTTTCTCCCGAAATAGCCAGATTTTATTAAATCTCACGTTTATCATATCAGTAAAACTTTTATAAGAATTGCCATACTTTAAAACACATTTTAAAATATTTCTTTCATGTCATTTTCTGAAATGTCCACGGCAAGAGATAAGGATTAACTTAAATGTAAGATCCAGCTGTTTTTTGGATATTTTGAGCTCCGTGTTTGGCATTTTATGAGAGGGTAAAAATAGCACGAATCACTCAGCACACAGGGCGCGCAAAGCAGTTGTCTGGTTGACAGGCCTGTTGGAGGGTGCAGCACCGGGGGTGCCGCCGGCTGTCCTCAGGGTCCAGGCTGGCAGGATGGGCATGATCCTCTTGCTCCTGGGTGAAAGATTCTATCGAGAGGGTGTTTTTCTCCGGGTCAATGACAAAACAATGACAAAGTTCAGTTTATCTTGAAATCTGTTTTATTAATATCGTGGAAAAGGGGCCTTTTAAGTTAAAAGTTTCCCATACTGTTTGTTTTGGCTGTTTGAACAACGGATTTATGGTGTTCTAATCGTAGACATTTTCTTGCGTCTACCAGAAATAGAAATGTAAAGTTAAGATATTTGTCAGAATCGCTCTGCTGTGCAGAAGCGATGATAATCCTTTTGTGTGCTTCTTTAATTTTATTGTAAAATGTATGATGACTTTTACCTGTTTGCTGTGGGCAGGCCCTCAGTGAAGGGTTTCTGCCGAGTCCATGTCTGGTTCTCGCAGGCTCTTGCTTGCACTCCGAGTGCTTCCAGCCCCCGAAGCAGAGTGGAGACACTAGAGGCAAGAAGTCCACACTCGCGGATGTGCTAGCACAGCTGTGTCTCACTTATTCCTGTGAATATGTCTCGTTAGTACCAATGGTACTGTACAAAGGGATTATGGCCACCACAGCGTTCTCTCCAAAAGAACACTGTTGAGAAGAGAGAAATGGCTGTCAGGCATTTTCTTGTGGTTTCTAAACTTAAAAGAAATGCTAGTTATACAATATAAAGATCATGATGTAAATAATAAATAAATTCTATACTAAAAACCCTTATGTTGAATTACTGAGGTTCAGAGAAATACTTTCAGTTATTACATATCGTATTTATAGAAAAACTCACTTGAATTAAATTGAGCAAAATGACATACTTGTCTTTTCAAAATGAGTAATTTTAGTAAATTAGTTTTCATGATAAAGTCCAAAAAAGAATTTAGCTCGCAATATTAAACTAATAAAAGAACTAAAAATTTCCAGACCTTGTAACTCTTAGCAGTGTACTTTTAAGTAGTTTCATTTCCACTTGCACAGAAAGGTTCTGTCTTTAGGAAACTGAAAATAGAATACTGTGGATACTATGACTGTTGTCGTAGGTGTCAATAGGAAACCAATAAGCTGCCTGTGGAGTGGTATAGCTGATGCTAATCCAAAAAAGGGAACACTGTGGTTATGACCTATACTATAAAGTTTCTGTAGTTAATAAAGTTGTTATTTTTATAACCATGATGGTATTATTCTTAATAAAATATTTTATCAAAATGCTATTTTTCTCTTGTAATTATATCCATGCGAAATTTCTGTCTGTTCTAGGACTTTAATTCAGAAAACAGGAAAACACTCATTTCTTGGGTGCAGGCAATAGCATAGAAATTATTTGCAGAACACAGACGAAAATGTATTTTTTCCAGCTTTTATCCAGTGTAATATCAGTGCTTCTCAGTAATCCAGTAGTTTGGTTTCTTTAACTGTAAAACATTTAGTCCTGAATCATGTTTGCTGGACTGGTACTATATTATAATCTGCCACTTTATACAAAGTATTGTCATGAATGTTCATTGAATTCCTCTCCTACATCCCTGTATATTGCAAAAGTGATTTTAAAGTGTTCCATTAGTCAATTTCAAGCATTTTACAAGTACACAATATATTCAGAGTGAATGTGAATAAATGGGCTTATTTACCACATCTTGAGAAAAAACTAATCACGGTGTCATCAACAGGAGCTCTGTAAGACCATTCGTTTTTCCAGACAATATCAGTGTTTTGTCCCCAGACTAAGTGCTGTAACAGTTATTTTGGCCCAGAAACTGATCTCAAGGCACAGTTAATGTATCTGCTTCCCTAACCCCTGAAAAGTGCCTGATTTTTAAATGATTATGATTGAAGCAGATTCCACCAGCAAGAACACTGAAAGTGCACACCTGCAGATTTGTTTAGATTTTTATATTTTCTCTATTGTTCTAGACCTCAATTTCTTCCCGTTCTGATTCCTGAAGAGATGGTAGTTGAGTAAATTCACAGTGAGGTGGGGGCACACTTTGTATAAATGCCTGACACACAAAACTTGGACAAGATTGTTGGTTTCCTAATACTGTTTACTTGTTTCACTCTTTTAGCCTCTGTTTTCCATTATCTGACAAGACTCACCGCTTTCTGCCTCCCTTTTGCCAGGTGACCGCTTGGCTGGTAAAAGGAACATTAAAAGTATGATTGTAAATGGCCTGCATTTTCATTTTACCCTTTACATTTGCAAACCTCTCAGTGGCACATATTTATGTGAAGGTATCCTCAATAGAACAGGCATATTTGCAATAAGAGAGCAAAGATGACAGTATTATGGGGACTGTATTGCCTAAAGCACCTGACAAGACAGAAGACCCAGCAAAGAGAGAAACACACGTTCACTCCATGCAATTAAACTATCATATCATGGGTTACTTGTGTGCAATACTTTCCTTAAACATTGATGAAACCGAAAGCAGTGAAACAGACATACAATCAGCACCAAAGTGGACGTGCTGACTGTCCAGCACTCCTGAATGTGCACCACTGACTGTCCACTGCATCTGAGCACCTCCCCACATGCGCCTCGCGACTGTGACCACGCCACACTCCCTCGTGGCCTTGCGCTGTCCAGGAATTTCCTGGGGGACTGTCCCTCACACCCCTGGCCGGAGGTCCTCCCTGTCCCAGCCAGGGCAATGGCCGGGTGCTTGAAAAAGGCTTGCTTTTCACGTAGTTTGCATGTGACTACATTGACTAAGTTACCCTTAATTTTACTTACGTATTTATTGGGAGCGCTGTGGGTGGAATCGGAGGCCTCAGCATGTAGGCAATTGCTCTACCACTAAACTACAACCCAGTCTTGCTTCATTTTTTGTTTTGTTTTGTTTTTTATTTTGAGCCCCTACATTGGCCAAGCTGGCCTTGAGCTTGTCAACCTGATTCTCCTCAATAGCTGAGATTCCAGCTGTGCCCGCGTGCCCAGCTGTTTGACTTCGTTTCTCCTGTGCAGTTGGCTCCACTCAGTTTGCACATCAGGGCAACAGCCTCACCTTCCACGATGCGTCACACACAATGGTAACAAATATATGTTATAATTAATGCAAAATGTATTCTCTTCATGGTACTGAGATTTTTGATTTTAAAATACTGTGCAGTTCTCACTGAAGAGCAGAAGTTTTAAACATCTATATTTTCTATTTCATATATTGCACTAGACAGTGCGTCTGGAACAACTTCAGGCTGTGGCCCTGAGTGAGGTAAGACACACAGGCTCAAGCGCTCCATGGGTTGTCCGAAGCCACCCCCACATACACACGGTGAAACAGAAGGGAGGTAAACAAGTTGTCAGATACCATAAGTAGGGGGACTAGGACACACAGGGTGTTGGAGGAAGTGAGGGGGTGAAGGAAAATGGGATAGAATAAAAGAGAAAAGTTTCTGGGGCACCATGCAATCTCTGGTGTATTATACATTGTGTAATATTCACGCAAGACAAGGTCACTATCTATTTGCTCAGATATGATTTTTATGGAAAAAATGTTATTTTTGATAGCCAGTGTATTGTATACCTGTGGTGGCCACAAGTGTGTTACCACGCCCCACACTTGCCTTCGTGTGGACTGCAAGCGAGGAGCTCTTGACCCAGTCTCCCCATCGGCCACCCAGCCTCTTGAACCTCTGGGCACCACCTTTCTACTCTGCCTGTGACATGGAGTTTCTTAGATTTCGGATATTCTTAGAGCACCCGATATTCATCTTCCTGTATCCTGTTTATTTCATTTAAAATAATGAACTACAATTCTATCCTCATTGTGCCAATGACAGGGATTCACTCCCTGACCAATGCGAGTCCACTGTGCCCCGCTCCTGGCTTTCTTACCCGTCCCTCTGCTGTGGACACTTCAGCTGCTTGTTTCCGGGTTCACAGGAAAAGCTCAGCAGTGAACATGTTCATCACCTTGAGCATACATCCCGTGGTGGGGTTACTGGGTCATTTGTTCTAATTTTAAATGTTAAGGACAAAAGCATATAGTTTGCTTAATGACTGAATTATATTAACATGCCCACCAACAGTGTGCAATGATTGGTGGTTTTCTTTTCTCTGCATTTTTCTTAACAATTTGAGTTTTCCTCTTTCCTTTTTCCTTCCTTTCCTCCACCCCTCATTCCCTCCCTTCTGTCTTTTCTCAGTTTCTTTTTGTTTCTCTATTTCACATCTTTCTATCTTTCTTCTCTCCTTTTGTGTCTTTTTTTATGACAACAGTCATTCTCACTGGGGCAGATGATATTTCATGTGATTTTGATTTACAAGTTCCTGATGATTAAAAAATGTAGAACATTTTTATGTGCCTATTGGCCATTCATGCTTTTTTCTAGAGAAATGTATTTATTCACTTCATTTTTAATCAGATTATATTTATTTTCTTAGGATTTGTTTTGCTGTAGTTGTTTATATGTTCTAGGTATGAATCCCTGTTATTTGTATAGTTTATAAATATTTTAACCAGTTCTCTGAATTGTTTCTCATAGTTTTGTTTGCACTGTATAATCCCATTTTCCATTTTTGCTTTTTTTTTTCTGTTTTCTTGTCTTATCCAAAAAATCCTTGTCCATCACAATAGACTTAGGCTTTCCCCCTCTGTTTTTTCCCTACTGCTTCCATGGTTTCATATATTTAAGTGTTTAGTCCATTTTGTGTGGAGTTTTATAACTGATGAGATACGGTCTGATTCGCTTTTTTGGGGTGCAGACATTTAGTGTTTTGTAGGTTGTTAAAGAGCCCTCCCAGCTGCCACTCCCTATTGGTGGCCTCGTGAAAGACCAGTCAAATGGAGATCTGTGGGTTTACGCTAGGATCTCAATTTTCTTCACTTTTCTCTGTTTTGATGTTAATGTAATGCTCTTTTTATTATAGATTTATTTTTTTGTTGTTGTTTTTTGAGACAGGTTCTTGCTTTGTAGTTCAGCCTGGCCCTGAGCTCACTATGTAGCCCAGGCAAGCCTTGAACTCAGCAATCCTCCTGTCTCTGCCTCCTGAGTGCTGGGATGACAGGCGTGAGCCACCACACCCGGCAACTTTATATTATTTTTTAAAGTCAGATAGTATATATAATGCTTCTTCTTTTCATAACCCTCAAGATGGTTTTGGCTTTAGGGGGTATTTTTGTAGTTTCTCTACAAACTTTAGGATTGCTTTTTCTAGTTCTGCAAATGTCATGGATATTTTGATAAGAACTGTACTGAATCTGCTGATTGTTCTGTGCACTTTTCATAATATTAACATGAGCATTGGATGCTTTACCATTGTGTGTGTGACCCCTTAAATTTCTTTCCTTAATATTCTTATTGTAGAGTTCTTTCATATTTTTGGTTGAATTTATTCCTGACTATCTTTTGGGATTGTAAACAGGATAACTTTTTAAATTCATTTTTTCAGATAATTTGCTACTCATGAATAGAAATTATACTGACTTTATATATTGATTTTGTCTCTTAAACTTAGCTAAATTTACTTGTTTATTCTAATAGTAGTCTTTTGGTGGAATCTTGGGGGGTTTCTACATACAATATCGCACCAGTTTTAAATAGTGACAATTTGACTTCATTTCCAGTTCGGATGTCCTTTATTTTTCTCTTGTCTGGTGACTCTGACCATGACTTTCAGTGCAATAGAAGTTCTAAAAGTAGTTTCAAAGTCTTGTTCCAGATCTTACAAACAAAGCTTTCAACTTTTTCTCATTTTGTATGATGCCAGCTGTTGCCTTTTAATATATGACCCTTATTGTGTTGATATTATATTGGATAGTTGGTAGCTTTGAATCATAAAGAGGTGTTGAATTTTATTAAGTGCATGTTGTGCCTCTAATTGCAATCCAATTTATTTTTTTCAGTACTGAAGGTTGAACCGAGGGCCACAGGCATGGTTGGCGAGTGTTCTATTACTGGGCTTCTTTTCCAATCATATGGGCTCTGTCCTTCATTCTGTTGATGTGATACATTTAGAGACCTTTCTATGTTCGGTTATCCCTGCGTCCTGGTAATGAATCACTCTTGATTATGGTGAATAATCTTTTGGTATGCTGCTAAGCTTAACTGTCTAATGTTTTATTGAGGACATTTTCATCTGTTTTTATCAAGGATACTGTGCTATAGCTTTAATTTTTTTGGTGTGTATTCTTTTCTGGTTTTGGAATCAGGGTATTTCTGGCTTTAGCAAATGAGTTGGGAAAAATTCCCTCTAAAAATGAAAATAATTATTACCTAAAATGTTTATTTATATTTGTTAAAGATAAAAATGGAAAATTAGATTTCAGTTTGTTAATAGACAAAAGGTGTTTACTTTATCAAATTAATACAGCTTAGATTGTCTTGGTGAACATTTTCCCATCTGGGTTTTTCCATGAAGGGCTGATGTTATGACACAGAGGGGAAAGGATCACATCGACTGTTGCAAAAATATCTTCAGTCAACAATTCCCTCCGCCCTCAAGCATGAACTCATCTGCTGTGCATTACAAAGTTTCACAACATCATCTTTGTCGCTTAATTAGCAAAAGGGTTTTTTTATAGGATTTTTTTTACAGAAAGAGATAATATAGGTAGCAGCGAAATGAGGCATGATTTACAATTTAATTTTACTGAATGTTTTGAAAGTTTTCAAAGATATTGTGAAATTCTCAGACCTCCAAGTTTTTAGATGGAGGAGATTAGAATGCATTGCTGTGCTCTAAAGAAGCAAAAAATTTACATCCTATGGAATAAAATGATTTGTGATTTAATAATGAATGGATTTTTGACTTTATAAAATAATAAAAATGATGAAGATCTTTAGATCAGAGAAAATTGAAGAGTGTGATTTACATTGCTCTTTGGTTGTCCAAGGAAATCATTCTGAGAGGAAATGTTCAATTCCTTTTTGTTAAAGTTAAGAGAGGGAAAAATAAGATTGACCTTTTGGTGAGGTAGTTACGTAACAGGTAGTACATCTCCCCCGTGAAGGCTATAACATATACAAAGGAACAGGAAAAGTCATGAACTCTCTAATGGCAGACATTTCCTAAAGAAGGAGATGTTTATTGATCCAATGACTTAGGTAAGGTTTCCCAAAGTGGCCTGTTACAGAGTACTATTCTTCAGGACACTTAAAAACTGTACGGAAAAGCATCCAAGGTCCAGGGTTTGCGTAGGTCTGAGGACACGCCAACGCCTAATCCAGGTGTCAGGGGAGCTGAGAGCTCTTCGGTGTCCACGTGTCTTGGGCAGGCCAGTGAGGGGCCACGGCGTAGCGTCTCCGTCACCTACTAAGCTGCAGAACTCCAGGAGGGCTCACAAAGATGGCACCTCATGTCATGTGCAGCCACGTGAGTTCTGCTATAAGCCACCCAGGAAAACTGGATTTGCATTCTGAACATTAACTAGTGGTGCCTATGAGGTGTGGTGTGTCCACTGTCTGTAACTGACTCTGTTTTTCTGTACACAAGTAAATGCTTTCCAGCGGATCTTTCCATTTTGTTGTTTCCCAGATCAGTCTTTGTACATGACTTACTCTTTTTTCCTCAATTAGAGCAAAATTTTGACATCTCGGTAGATTTAACATGTTTTCTTGACATATGTATATTATGTACTGGATGTTTCCAATCATTAACATAATAACAAAATTAGTTACACAAAAATACGAATGGGCCTAACTTAACACCACTGGAGATTAAAAAACCAAACTTTTTCCAGCTCATTAGCTTTCACTGTAGTCCCTCATGTGCGGAAAAGTTCACTGACAGATGTAGAGAACTAACAGAAAGGCAAACAGATATGAAATGAAAAGGAAGAAAAGAGCTGAGATATGAGAAGGCATGAGAGAAGTTTTCAGACTTTTACACATCTCCAAATGTAAAGCCTTCCAAAGCTCCAAATCCTGTTTTCCCTTTATGAGCCTCTTTCCTTCTTCATTCTAGCTGTTTCCCCAATCCACTCATGAGCGAGTCAGTGAGGCCGACACGCGTGGCCCTTGACTGTGGCCCCTGCATTTTACAGTGTCCTGTCTGCGCCCTCCGTCTGCCCCCTTTCTGGCCTGTGACCTGGATACCGGCGATGTCTCCCCCTCGATCCGCTAGGACGTGGTCGACAAGGAGGAGCTGTGCCCGTCCCGAGCGGGAAATGGGATGCTCTGTCTCTGCGTGCAGTGTCGGCCGGGAGCTGTGCCCGCGCGTCCACGTGGCTGTGCCGGACGGACGGGGGGACGCTTGGCTTCTGCCCTCAGCCAGTTGCGGCCCCGGAACGCGTCACTGTCCGGCGCTCATGGCGCTGTAGTCGGGCTTCTGGCCTCGCTCTCCTCAGAGCTGCAACTCGGTGCCTCGGGCAGCGACATGTCCCCGGGAGGCGTCTCCGGAGACGAGCCGCGCCCGGCGCACGCCGTCCAGGAGCCGCTCCTGGGCAGGGCTGGCGCGCAGGCACCGCGGCACAGGCGACAGGCGCTCTCTCCTTCGGTTGCCCTGGTGTTAGACTTCCTAAAAGAGGCGCCCTTGTGGTCTGCGGGAGCCAGAGCCTGAGAAACATCTTTTACCTGTTTTTGTTCCGTTTCGCCAGGGAAACGTCACCGAGACATCAGCTCCCGCTCCCGAGCGAGCTCTCCAGCGGCTTCTCGCTGCGACGTTTTCTTTCCCGCGTCACTCACGTGATCTCAGGCCTGTTCCCCCCCCCACTCCGTCTCTGTGGCGCCTCTGGAGGACACTGTTGGAAGTGCAGCTCTCCTGCGTAAGGCCGCTCCGTGCTCGCCTGCTGGCCGCCGTCCTGCTCGATGGACACCCCTTTCCTTCTGAGCACAGGGCTTCGGCGTCTCTGGATGCCCCTCGGGGAACCGGCTCGGCTCGGTTTCCTCGGACCCTCCCCATCTGCTATTCTTCCTGCATGGAATCATCCACTCACCGCTGCTGTTGCCTGACCAGCATCTAATTCGTTCTTCAGTTTAAATTCTCCAGTTATCTCTCCACCTCCCAGTCTAGCTATGCATTCCACAAGATGGGGAACCGCTATTTTAGAAGACTGACCTCACTTAATTAACTTGTTATTAGCATATATATTTATACATATATTTAATATGGTCTCCCCTACTGCATTACAAGCTCTCTGAGCGCATGGTCTGGGTCTACTTGCCTAGATCCGTTCACATCTGGTTTTCAGTACTGGCTGTAACCTGTAACGCACACACATACTTCTGAACGAACGCAGCTCTAAAGTATAATTGTAATACCATCCCACATTTTGTTTGCTATTTACATAGAAAGGTTTGCAAGTTCCTTTGGCAGTGACACTGAGGAGGTGGACTCTGCCCTCCGTTACGTTTTGAAATCAGTGCACTGAGCGCCAGGCCAGGAAGGCACAGGGAGAGAGTCAGACTCACAGGAACGAGCCGGCAGAGACACAGAGCGCAGGGGCCTGAAGGCACAAAATGCTTCTCACGCACAGCAAGATGCTGGTAAGTTCTGGGCTCCTTCTCTGTGAACTGTGAAGATTATTAAAGTCTGTAAGGCGGACAATTGAATGTCAAGTTTTTATTTTATGTATATTCTCCATCGTCGCATCGAAGTTTATGTATTTGATCTTCCCATTTCTCCTGCGCTTTTGAAACTTGCCTCTGTTTCTTTGCATTCATCTAAAACCTTTGGACCTTTTTGTAGTAAGTTAAGAGATTATTATCAAGAAAATAATGCAATTTTTTCCAATACTGAGATCACAAACAATTTTTGGTGATGAAATTATGTAAAGTTTGCTCCTGTGAGACTGACAAGCATTTTCCCGGTAAATTTCCATCATAATGACAACCGGATAATACTTATTCCATGATGGTTATTAGCCGGCTTTCTACTTATTATTGTGATCAATCATTCCTTCAATTTCATTGATGCAGGTTCTGTAACTGTATCCATTTCTTTCTTTCTTTTTTTTTTTTTTTTTTTTGAGACAGGGTCTCGCTTTGTAGTCCAGGTTGGCCCTGAGCTCACTATGTAGCCCAGGCAAGCCTCAAGCTCAGCAATCCTCCTGCCTCTGCCTCCTGAGTGCTGGGATTACAGGTGTAAACCACCACGCCCAGCACTGTGGTATATGGTATTGATTGCTGGTGGGCGTGAGTCACCACGCCCAGCATTATATGTGGTTTCTGGGGCTCGAACTCAGGACCTTGCACTTGCGAGGCAGGCTCTGGAACCACTGAGCTAACCCTCTGGCCCACTGTATCCATTTTTAAGAACAGGAGGTGCCTCAATAACGTGCAATAAGGTCCTTTGTGGTGGTGAAATTTTGGTATTAATTCTGTGCAGTCACTTGCTTTCTGGTTGAGCAAACATTTAATTATTTTCCAGAAATGTAGAAAGGAGGGGAATTTATTTAGGGAAGAAAACGCTGCCATCATGTAGGCAGGATATGAGCAAGAAGCTACTCAGAGGTCAAACTGGCTTCCAGCTGGCCTTGCTGGGGACTGAGAGGCAGCGGGTGAGCCCGGCCCCCCGCCACGAGGAGCAGGAGTGGGGGCGCCTGCTGGCCCTCGCTGTGCTGTGTCTGGGGAGAACGGAGTTCACGGGGGGCGGGGTCCTCCCGCTGCGGCGGAGGGAGGGGCTTATGACGTGGAAAGAGCTTCAGAGAAACACACAGTCTAAAGACTCCAGGGGCCACCACACGGTCAAAAGCTCAGAATTTATGTGGCATAAGGAAGAGCAGTGCTGGAGAGAGCCAGCAGGTGTTCAGGAACGGGACACAGCCTCCAAGGCCGTGGTGCGGTCTACAGGATATTGTCTTCCGATATATCACACGCTGTCATAGTCTCGCACCGCAGTCCAGCACAGTAGAAATGATCTCTGCGATGTACAAAGAAGACAAAAGACAGAAAATTCATAAACACGTGGAAATTAGCTGATACCCTCCAAACAACCAATGGTCACAGTGAAATTAATGAAGAAATTAGATCATTTTAGTAAACAAATAGTACAAAGACACCATGGCAGAACTTATGAGATGTCACGAAAGCAGAGGAGAGAGGGAAACGTAGAGTGTGAACCTCACATCATGAAAACTGAGCGAGTTCAAATAAACAGCTTGATGAACCTCATGGTTCTTGAAGTACAAACCAAACTCAAAGCTTGTGTGAGGGAGGAAACTATAATGATCAGCATGGAAATTAATGGAATTGAGACAAAGAAAACAAGGCAAAGAATTAACGAATCAAAGAGTTGGCTCTTTGAAAGATTAAATAAAATTTATAAACCCTCAGCCGACTTCATCAAAAGATTTAAAGAAAAGACTCAAATCCCTGATATTAGGAATTTGAAGGGTGAGATCAAAACGAATTCTGCAGAAGTCCAAAAGATCATCAATACCTACTTCGAGAACCTTTATTCTAACCAGGTGAAACAGAAGAAATGGACAAATTCTTAGATACATATGAATTTTGAAGTTGAATCAAAAAGTGTATAAAAATGCTAAATAATGTACTATCAGTAAATGAAATTGATGGTGTAATTAAAAACCTACCAATCGAGAAAAGCCCAAGTCCTGATGGATCCACTGCTGATTCTACAAGAAATTTAGAGAGGATCTAATGCCAATACTCCTCAAACTGTTTAATGCAATTTAAAGGGAAGCACTATTTCCAAAGTTATTCTTGGAAGCAAGTACTATCCTGATATCAAAAATCAAAGAAGGATCCAACTAAAATGAGGGCTATGGACCAATCTTCATAATGAATATAGACACAAAAATCCTCAGTAAGGGGCCGGAGATTTAGTCCAGTGGTTCCGGCACCTGCCTAGCAAACCCAAGGTCCCCAGTTCGATCCCTGGTAACCACAAACAATAATACTGGGCATGGTGACTCACGCCCGCCAGCAATCAGTTCCACATACCACAGTGCCAAGGCATGTTGGCTCACACCTGTCATCCCAGCACTCGGGAGGCAGAGGCAGGAGGATTGCTGAGTTTGAGGCTTGCCTGGGCTACACAGTGAGCTCAGGGCCAGCCTGAACTACAAAGCGGGTCCCTGTCTTTAAAAAAAAAAAGTGAGACAGAGGAGCAGAGGCTCCTGCTCTGTTCCTGAGCACAGTCTGCCTGCCAGACTCACGGCTGCTCGGAAGGGACTTGGAGTTGTCCCTGGGCTGCTCATGGCTCTTCAGTCCCTCAGTGCTTTGGCTCCAACTTTCAGACTCGTTGCTGAGGACCCTCAAGGCACCCTCGGGCCTAAAGAGGCAGCGCGTCCTCTCGTTGGTCTCCGGGTCCCTCGGAAGCTGGGCATCCTCCTCCTTCCAGACAGGAGGCGCCTCACCTCTGAGGGGTATGCCCGAGGCCACGGTCAAGGCCAAGCACGGCGTCACCCACCCGAGGTTTCTCCTGTGTCTATCAGGGCACTTTCCTAAAGTGGAAACACTGACATAGCCGAAGTGTTTCAGTTCAAAACGCCTCACGACATGCTCCAAGTTCATGGGCATTGCTTCTTTTGGCGTATGTTAAAATGTTAAAATTATCCATGGAAATGCTTGTGATTATCAGTACCTGTGTGTAGATGCCATGTGAATGCATACAGAGCTAATAAACACAGTAAACAGTAAAATATAGTAAAATAATACTGAAAAACAAAACTAAAATTCTTGGGTAGCAAGAAGTCAAAATGGTAACGTCTATAGCCATAAGGTAATAGACAAAGGAGTAATTTTAAATTATTCTTTCTATTTTCAAAAAGAAAATTTTTATCATTTCCTGGTGTATGAATGTAAATATTTAATAGAAAAAATAAGGCCTATAGGACTTGGCAGGAAGGGCTTTCTCAGAAGAACTAGACTCAGTCAGGCAGAACAGACGTGGAATATTACGTATTTAATTAGCAGAAAATTTTAGTTTGCATGTCTCCAAATGTTCCCTCGTAGCCTTGGGATTTTCTAAGCAGAAAACATAACATGTACACATAGAAAATATTCACAAACTGTGTAAGAGAGAAAATACGCGTACTCATAGACATGAAAACAGCATTTGCTTTAAGAGTAACAGTGTTTGTCCGGTGCAGAGGAGGCTTTTTGTGTCTGCTGTCAACCCATTTCTTCCAGCTCTTGTGTTTCCTTTAAAAATGACACCCTTAGTTTCTCTGTCTTTCTCTCTTTTGAAACAGGGTCTCACTTTGTAGTTCAGGCTGGCCCCGAGCTCACAGCAACCCTCCTGCTTCTGCCTCCTGAGTGCTGGGATGACAGGCGTGAGCCACCATGCCCGGCCCTGTGATATGTGGTAGCGGGGATCAAACTCAGGACCTTACATTTGCCATGTGGATGCCGAAACCACTGAGCTAAGTCCCTGGCCCCACCGTGTATCTTTCTTAGCTTGGCCGGGTGTTGAGCTCACACTCCGCGCTGTGGCTGCGACCGGCTGAATCTCGCGCGATGCTCTTCGTGGCCGCGGTCCTCAGCCTCTGCTCCTAGTTCTGCGGGGCTCAGCGAAGAGCCTTATCTGGGCTCACAGCTGGCCTGTGCCGTCTCCGCGCCTTTCAGGCTGAGGCGGGAAGGAGCAGCGAGGCCGCAGGGCTCAGCCTGTCCTCCGCGGCCCTGGCGGCGTCTCCCGCAGGCCGGCTTCACGAAGGCCAAGCCACGCGAGGCCTGCATGTTGGTCTGCCCGGGTCTGCGAGCAGGGACGGCCGGGTCCTTAATGATAGGTTTTGGGCATCGTCTTAGCATGAGGTAAACGCGGCTCAGCAAGAAGCCTGTGAGACCATCATGTATTTATAGTAAAAATGTAAAACATGCTTAGAACTATGAAAAGTGCAAAGAATGCTGAATGATATAAAGTCCAGTTGAAAGCAACGTATCATCACTGACGTGATAAATAGCTTTGACATATGTCACTTAAAGATACTGTATCTAGGTAA
>PVIC010022776.1:7273-27498 GCA_004025085.1 Thryonomys swinderianus
CTGTCCTATCCTGGCCTCTAAATTGTTAGCCATTCTCCTATTTTTGCCTCTATCTAACATTCAAATGAGGGAAATCTTTTAAGATATATTAGGAAAGTCAATGTGGATATTTTGCTCATTACATATTTTTCTTCACTTAGACCAAAAAAAAAAAAATCTCACAGACAAGATATAGCTGATTATCTTTTTTTAAAAATTTTGAATCTGGGGCCGAAGGGTTAGCTCAGTGGTTCCGGCGCCTGCCTCGCAAGCTCAAGGACCTGAGTTCGATCCCCGGTAACCACATATAATGCTGGGCATGGAGACATGCCCACCAACAATCAACACCGCATACCACAGTGCCGGACGTGGTGGCTCACGCCTGTAATCCCAGCACTCGGGAGGCAGAGACAGGAGGATTGCTGCATTCGCGGCAGCTTGCCTGGGCACCATAGTGAGCTCAGGGCCAGCCTGAACTACAAAGCGAGACCCTGTCTCAAAAAGCAAAAAAAAAAAAAAAAAAAAAAAAAATTTTTGAATCTGTATTGGTACATTATATATACACATCATGATCATACTCAATATTGAGAATTTGTACCAGCATGACGCAATTTAATTACCATTTTTTTTGCCATTCCCCCACCCACCCTGTGACCCCCCCACCCCTATATACATAAGCTTTGTTTCCCATTTTTTATCACCATCATATTTTTCTCCCCATTGTTACTTATACCTACACCCTATTTCCCTTGAATATTTTCTATTTCAAATATCTATCGTATATTCTAGAGCTCATTTACATCTTCAGTTTCTCATACCAGAGAAAAGATGTGATATTCACGGATCTGTGACCTATTTATTTCACTTATGAGTATGTCCAAAGGTACATCTATTTGAGTACAAATGACTCAAATTTAACATTCTTTATGAGAATAATACTCCATTTTATAGAAAAACAACACCTTCTTCCAGTGTCCAGTTGATGGGCATATGGGTTGTTCCCAAGATTTAGCTACCACTAACTGAGCTACTATGAACACAGGTGCAACCTGTCACTGTGATATGAATCTTTTAATTCTTTCATGTACATACCTAGTAGGGGAATAGCAGGGTCAAATAGGACCTCTAATTATAGCTATTATCTTAATAATATTATCAAAATATATAGGGAAATATTGTGAAAATGTACAAGTTTGTTAAAATAACAAATGCATTCTTTTTTTAAAATCTGAATCATTTTGGTACATTATATATACACATCATGATCATGCTCAACTCTGAAAATTTTGTAACTGTATATGACATGACTTAATTCTCATTTTTCACTTTTGCCTAGCCACCCTACAACCCCCAACCCCTATATACATATAGGAAAGCTTTCCTTTTTTTGCCATCACATTTATTCTTTCCCCACATTACATACCCCTAAACCCCATTTCCCTTTGAATATTTACTATTTCACAATATTTTTCTAGAACTCATTTACACCTTTAGTTTCCCATACCAGAGAAAAGATATGATATTTACACATCTGTGACCTATTTATTTCACTTATGAATATGTCCTTAAAGCATATCCATTTGAGTATAGATTACTCAAACATCGTCTTTATGGCAGAATAATACTCCATTTTATTAAAAATATCACATCTTCTTTATCCAGACTAGAGTTGATGGGAATTTGAGTTGTTGCCACGGTTTAGCTATCATGAATTAAGCTGCTATAAACATGGGTGCACATATATCATTGTGATATGAATCTTGTAATTCTTTTGTGTATATCCCCAATAGGGGAATAGCAAGATCAAATGGGACCTCTAACCCTAGGTTTTAAGGAATTTTCACAATGATCTCCATAGTGGTTGTACCAGTCTACATTTCCACCAACAGTGGAGAAGGGTTCCTTTTTCTCCATAGCCTCACCAGCATTTGTTGCTGGCCAATTTTGAAATAGTAGCTATTCTTTGTGGAGTGAGATGAAATCTCAGTGCTGTTTTCAACTGTATTTCTCAAAAGACCAGTGATGATCATTTCCTTATATGCTTCATATGCTTCTTTGCCATATGTGTGATAGCTAAAACTTGGCAACAACTTCACATGCTTCATATTTTTCATTCATTTCAGATGCCCATTTTTGAATTGGGTCTTTCAATTGAGGGGTGATGTTTAAGATCTTTCTATATTCTAGATACTAGCCCTTTGTCAGAGCTAGTAAATTTTTTTCACATATTGTTGGCTGGCTTCTTGTTCTATTGGTGGTTTCTTTTGCTGTGCAGAAGCTTTTTAATAGGGTGTGATCCTATTTGTCGATTCCTTTTGCCAGTTCTTGTGCTATAGAGGTTTTGTTCAGAAAGTCTTTCCCTAAGCCAGTGTCTTGAAGGGTAGTACCTAAATTGTTTGGTAGCAGGTTTAGAGTTTCTGTTTTAATATTTAGATCTCTAATCCATTTAGATTTTAATTTAGGTCATAGAAGATATTAAGAAAGAAATTAAACAGATTTTACAATTAAGTGATAACCCTACTATAGCTTACAATAATTTATGGGATAAAATGAAATTAATTCTATGATGGAAATTCATATCAGTGAATGCCTACACCAGAAAAATAAAGCAAACTCAAATAAACGACCTAATGCTGAGTCTCCAGCTACTAGAAATAGAGAAGCAAGACAAAGTCAAAGCTCATGCTAAGGAGGAAATTATAAGAATCAGAGCAAAAATTAATACAATGGAGATTAAGAGAATGATACAAAAAATCAATGAATCAAAGAGCTGGTTCTTCAAAAATAAAACAAAATTGACAGACTATTTGCCAACTTTCTCAAACAAAAGGAAGGAAAATTCTCAAATCCACACTATTAGGAATGAAAAGGGGGAAATCACCACAGATCCAGTGGGAATCCAGAGGATAATAAACACTTACTTTAAAAATTTGTACTCCAATAAAATGGAAAATGTAGAAGCGGATGGGTTTCTAGACACATATGAACTTCCAAAATTGAACAAACAGAATATAAAAATGTTAAACACTCCAATATTAATCTGTGAAACTGAAAGTGTAATTTAAAAAATCTACCAACAAAGAAAAGCCCTGATCCTGATGGCTTTACTCCTGAATTATACAAAACTTTCAAAGAAGAGTTAACACTACCACTTCTCAAACTCTTTAATGAAATCAAAAGGGAAGCAGTACTCCAAAATTCATTCCTTGAAACAACCATTACCTTTATTCCAAAAGGAGAAAAAGACCCAACCAAAAAAGAGAACTACAGACCAATTTCCCTAATGAACATTGATGTAAAAATCCTCAATAAGATACTGGTAAATAGAATTATTTTTCTTTTATAGTACTCAGTTATCACTTACTGGCCTTTGGCTAAGATCAACTATATACTACTCAGCTAATTGGTATTTTTTCATATTATAAATATTTAACTTATTTGCATTATTTTTATTTTCTTTGGGTTAAATTCTAGATCTATGGGGGTGTATACAATGGATGAAACAGATATATTTGAAATGTTAGTGTTTCTGCATTTATCATAACTCTTAGAAAAATATTCAAATAGGAGATCTTTCAAAAGCCTTAGGATAAAAATGAGGCTTCTAAGTCATCTTTTATGTATATCTATTTTAGACAACTTTTGCAAATGCTGCATATGCTTCATTTCCACACAGTCTTCCTGTGAGATGCTATACCACTTTATGAAACAGCAGAAATGACTGTCCTCTTCCCAAACCATAAGCAGCAGCTGTTCTGCAGTACCCCAACCTCACTTCCACTTGATGTATACTAATAGCCAACTTAATCCTTACCCTCTTCAGGAGAGTAAAAGTACTTGATTCTAATTAAAATAAGTAAAATTCTGCTTTTAATGTGTATTATATTTTTAATATCCAAAGTATTTTGAAATTAATTCTTTATTTGATCTTTATAACAACCACAGTAAACCCATGAAGAAAATGAGTCACAAATGTGAAACAACATAGCAAGTAGGCTGTAAGTCAGGTACAGGATTCAGATATTCCATCTTCTGTTCTACTGTTCATTCCATCTCAATTCATTGAAACACAAGAACAATGTCTCACACTCCCTCTTAAAGAAATTTAACTTCCATTGTTCAAACAATATCTTTGTCTGTCTATAAGTTGAGAAGCTGAAAACTATCAATTATTACATGGTTAAACATGGTAACATGTATATGGCATCCACAAAATGGGCTAGTTTTATAGATTACTTGTATAGGAGTTAGGAATGTGCTGGCCTGTTGTTACAAATATTTTTTTAGAAATCTACATTTTTCCTGGGAATCTGGGAATGGGCATGCTATATAAATTCTTCTGACATTTGCAACATCTAATACATTGTGGCTGGCTTCATATATAAGCATATCAATATAACTTAGAACTATCAAATAATACAAAGGAACAATTACATTTTTTTCACTGCAACAAAACTGGTAAAATAATAATGATAAATGGAATAATCACATGAACCAATATGTTCTTATTTGCTTTCAATTTAAGAATGATAGAATACTGAAGGAATTAACTATGTGGTAGTCAGTATTATAAGTACTTAACATATACTAACTATTAATCATTACAACAAACTTGGATGTCGATTATTAGCTCCAAGTATATGGTATTCCCATTTTACAGATGTATCAACTACAGTAGAAGAAAAAATAAGTACTTTGCACAAAGTTAAAAATAAGTAAGGAACAGGGCCTATATTAGAAATGCAGGCTGAACTAAAAATCCAAATTAGAAATCCAAATAAAAATCCTATATTAGAAATCCAAAATCTGAACTAAATATATATGAATATATTTTCTCTAAAATTATTTGATTTTTGCATACTATAAATGTGGAAACTTCTAGGAATATAATACATATCTGAAACAAAAGGGAAATAAGTTATGAAATTGGGTAGGTATTAAAAATAATTAATAAGCCCCCATTGTCTTAATTTTTACATTAGGTATAGGATTCAAGTGAAAAATAAAACAATGTGTATGAGAAATTAAGAAATATTATTATGTACAGGAATTAAATACCTGTTGGAGAAGAAGGAACGTTTAATAAAAATCTTCATCAAAAATATAAATTTTAGCCGGGCGTGGTGGCTCACGCCTGTCATCCCAGCACTTGGGAGGCAGAGGCAGGAGGATTGCTGAGTTCAAGGCTTGCCTGGGCTCCATAGTGAGCTCAGAGCCAGCCTGAACTACAAAGCGAGACCCTGTCTCAAAAAAATATATATATATATATATAAATTTTACCTGGAACATGAACAAAATATTTTTATGCTCCAGTAAATATATAGGAGATGCTTTGCTTGGCAGAGTGTCCCCAGCCTAGTGTTACAAAGTAATTCTTTGTGGGAAAGTTTCTGTATTTTTATTATGTCAATAAAAAGTTAGCTCAGTTCATAGGGAAGAGAATCTCTCATGAAAGGAAATCATAGGAATATGTCAGAGCACAGTGAACCTGAACATAAAATGTCAGTAACAAAAAGTGATACATATCACAAAGTTAGCTTTTTACCATATGATAGACCATACAAATTTACTATAGCTACAATGAAATATAATGATGTGATCTCAATTTTAGATGTGTAGTACTTCTATATTTAGATACACTCCAGCTCTAGTATTTATCTTATGAATGGACTATATCTGATAGGCTCCTTACTTATAAATATCATATGTTCTGGAGGATACTATAATGTTTAATAAGAAAGATGAGTGACAGACAAAATATAGGATTTCAATGACATCACAAAAACAAACTGTTTGACAGAAACATTGTCTTAAATTTCAGAGTATGGTGTAATCTAGGGTAAAATCTTCTATTTTTTCCTTAATTAGATTAAAAAATAAATTTTAAAGGGATACGTCATCAGATTCTCATAAACAATCATTTGCAGACCCATGTCTATGCAAAAACAAAGGGAGACAGTAGTCCTCCTTATAAAATAAAAAGCTTTTTTTTAATCTAATCTAGTTCTATGAACCCTAAAAATTAGTATCAAAATCTGCATGTTTGATGGAAAACACTTAATTTTTTGAAAATCTTGAATCCTTAAAAGACAGAGAGATCATATTACTTTCTGGTTTAAACAGTAATTGTTCAACTAAAAACCAACAAAAGAACAATAGAAGTGGGAAGTATAGGACAGGTAGTGAATTCTATTTAACAAAGACAATACAGACTGATTAAACCAAAATGCATGATCCACTGCTTAAAACACAAAAATGTAAATGTTATGACATATAAACCAAAAAATTGAACTAACATTGATAATCTCAACAAGAATGAAAAAGGGGAATGGTAAACTGGAGGAAGAAGGAACGAGGAAGGGCAGGAAGGCAATTATAAAAGAGAAATGAGTTGTGTCATATATATATATATATATCAATCAAATTCATATATATATATATATACAGACATATACTAATAAAAAACTAAAAAGTAATCTAGAAAGACATTTTAAATAAATCAATCTAAATTAAAACTTTAAAAAATATGTAAGATTGGCTGGAGATTTAGCTCAAGTGGTACTGCACCAATCTTGGAGGCACAAGGGCTGCAGTTTGATCCCCAGTACCACAAAAAAAAAAAAAAAAAAAAAAAAAAAAAGATTTACATAACTGTGGGGAAAAGTGGACATTTTAATGTACTGACTTTGAAACTGAATATAGAACTGAGTCACACAGTTAGATAGTGTCTGCTTTGCCAGTGAAGTTTGCAGATGTTCCCAAAATCATGACATACAAGAAGTCTGAAAAAATGAGTTATAAATATATTGTTTGAACTTAGCATTTATTTTCAAACAAGATTAAGGCTTGATATAAGAAATTAAATACAAAGATTACTCCTAAATATAAAACTAAATTCCTAAATACCCATGATTGTCAAAAAATAAAATTATTACTAGAATACAAAGGCACATTCAAGTGTAAGATGTTAGTTACAAAACAGCACAACACATTTAAAAATATTGTGAAACAATCTAAGAAGAGAAAGCTATAATTATTCAAGAGATTCAAAGTATACTGGAAGAGTTATTCACCAAGAAGGTGGCAGTTAACAAACTGCTCACAAAGGATAATCCAGTACTTTGGGATCGGTGAGAACTGAGGAATCCCATCATCCCTGGGCTTCAGTGAGTAAGGGAATGGGGAAAGTAGAAAGAAAGGGAGCTACGTGGAAAGCATCTCTTGACATGCCTGTTATTTTGTATGGGAGATATGGTCCCCAGAAAGTTTTACTGTTTTGGTATATGCAAGTCAAATTCATGGCTTGCCTCAGCTAATAAGATACTGTGAAAGTAATAATGTCCCACTTAAGAGATTAAGAAAATTCTGCTTCTACCCTTTTGAATTCCTGTGGTGTCATGTAAACAAATTCAAGCACCTTAGGTAGGAGAAACTCAGCCACTTCTAGCAGTTCTAGCCATTCTAGCTAATGTATCAGACACCCGGTGTCAGCTGGCCGCCTAGCTGCATAGGATCGCATAGATCACACACAACAATATGGAAGAAAAACTCCCCAGAGAGAACCTACATTATCTATGAACTGTGAGAAATAAACTGCTAAATTTTATGATGGCTTGTTATGAAATTGATACTGATATACCTTGGATTATGGGACACAGTCATCCTTAAGGACCCTGTGAACAAATAAATAGAGACATAAAAACTCTGAGCTCTTATTCCACTCCAAGCCCACCCCCCAAAAAGAGTGAGCAGGGGAGTCCATGGCACAGTGACTGCAGGTTAGCATTTAGGCGGGAAATAAATGAAAATGATGATGATACATCAGAAGCTCAGAACTGAATAGAAAATATAAGATACAGCAGGTAAGATATGTTGCAAAGTTAGCTTTTTACTTTATGATAAATCAGGCATGTTTATTAAGGCACAATGAAATACCATCATTTTGTGACTTCAGTCATAGAACTCTACTGCTTCAGTATCTAGAGACATCTGCAGCAGGATAGACAGTGTTGAGGAGTGGAATTGAGGAAAACAGAGTATGCCTAACAGCTCTATGAAAGTGTACCTATTCAGTATACGTTGGACTTCTATCTATAGTTTGTAAACTGCGTCTGTCTGACATATTTCTCAAAATTCTTTTGCATATTGAAATTTTAATGTTGGTAAATCCTTTTATTCTTTGAAATTGGATATAAGTATGTGAATAGTTAAAAGGTCTGGAGACAAGCATTGAAGGTAGATGGCAAATCCAGATGAGTGTTATAAAATAGAACTTTCTGTGATTATGGATATGCTGCATATTTATGTAGTCAATAGAGTAACTATAAGTACATAGGGAAGGTTAACACTTAACATGAGGTTTACGTGACAGAAAGGATGTTTTTTTAAAATAGCCATATGTTAATGAATTGGATGGTTCATCCTAGGGATATTTTCTGGAAAAAAAAAACATGTCATCAATACATAGAGAAATGTTTTTTTTTTAATCGCGTTTTGTCAATTAGCTCTAAAGTAGATCCAAGTCATAAGTTTGAGCTATACTCTAAGAATGATAGAGTTCTAGAAATTTTGCTTCTGAAAGCAACCATCCAATTGTTAATAGGACTTGAATGATGCAAGCAAGCAAGCACACAAAAAGGCAAAAGCAAGCTGCCCCCAAATTATATTCCATTTAAGAATTCAAGGGCAGTTACAACGTTGTTTTTGCTTGATATATAACATTTACTTAGAAATCCTTTAAAAAGTATGATGAGAAAAGAATATGCCGTTTGTAGATCTAAATAGGTGTTTGTTATTAAAATTTTTCACTGATTCTCAGTACTATTTTTCCCTGATAATATATAATCTTTTCTTTTCCCATTTGACTCCTCTGTTTGTCTCGTCTCTTTTTCTACTCCTCTTCTGCTTCTTTCCCTGTTTCTTTTATATAAGTTTGTGAAAGACAAATGCCTAGGAAAAGCTGAAACATGAATATATTTTTATAGGCAGAGGATCTTTTTTTAATGTACATTCAAAAATTCTTAAATGTTAAAATGGAATAAAATAAAGCCATAAAGTGACCCTCACAAATGTAGTATAATAGGTCAATCTTGGAAATGGCCCTTTTGTACATCAACAGGTGAATTATTAAAAACTATGGAATGTAAATATAATAGAATATTATTCAGCCATAAAGATTAAATTTGAGACATTTTTAGATAAATGGATGGATCTCAAGATCAAAATCGTAAGTGAAATAGATCTATCACAACAAACTATCACATTACTTCTAATGTGTGAGAAACCTAAAGTATAAATAATGAGCAAAACATTTTCTTACCCTTCTTTTTTCCACCCCCTCAGTTCCCCTTCCCCTTTGAACATTTTCTTCCTATTTATATTTCATATATACATTTGGGACCCGTTTACACCTTCAGATTCTCACAATAGAGAAATTAAATGGATTTTATACATCTGTGTCCTATTTATTTTACTTAAGAGTCTGATCTCAAAGTGCATACATTTAGCTATATCTCAAGTTTATATTTCTTTATGGCTTATACTCCATTTTATTTTTTAAAAAAAACACATCTTAGAGGATAGCTGTTAGGTAGTCAACAGGTTTTTAAGAAAAAGTGTAATTGAAAAAGCAATTACATTTCTACAACGGGGCTGAAATATTTCTATGTCTGTTTGTAAAATGAGTTATAAAACATGTTTCATTTACTATATTAAAGTTAAATCAATAATAGATCTAAGACTATACTTTCAAAAATATAAAATTTCTAGGATAATATTTGTGTAAATGTTATTGTTTGATGATGTATTTTTAGAAAGAATGATAAAAGCATGATTATGGAAAGAATTGTTATTTTCACTGCACTAAAACTAAAAATAATTTGCTCTGGGAAAGTGACTAGTAGGAGAATAACAAGAGAGGTTAAGACAATATTTGCAATTTGTGTATCTAACAAAATCTGTTTCAGAATATATAAAAAAACTCCTGTTTAGCTTTAGACATAAAATATATACATATCTATTTAAATGTACAATTCATTAATCTCTAATATATTCACAGATGTATGAAACCACCAACATATCTACGTTTACAATATTGTTATCACTCCAAGGCCAACTCCTGTGTTCACTGGAAGTCACTCCTGATTCCACCTCTTCATTCCAATCTATCCCTGGCAACCATGAATCTACTTTCTCTATCTTTAGATTCACCTATTCTTGAAATTTCATGTAAACTGAATAATATAATAAAGTGAACAACTGGGTCCTTCTACTAAGAAACTGTTTCTAGTTTCATTAATGTGACATTTAAAATAACTTCCTTCACTAAAACACTTCATTACTTTTCATAACTAATTAATAATAGCTTGTACACTTTGTTTACCCATTTTTCAGTTAACAGACATTTCAATAGTTTCTTCTTCTTGACTCTTGAAAATTATTTTTAATTGGCAATGGAAAATGCCAGAATATTTGACATATATTAAAATGTTTATGGTATAGAACATAATATTTGGAAATAAGTATTTAAATCAAAGTAATTAGCACAGGTATTATCTCACACAGTTTTCATTTACTTGTACTGAAAAGATTTATAATCTATGCTTAGACATTTCAATTATACAACACATTGTTATTATCTGAAGTCATCGTGTTGTAAAATGGATCTCTTGAACTAATGGCCCTCTCTGAGAGGGCATTAATGGAAAAATTGCCAACATCCAAATAACATCTGGAGTTTATATAACAGTAATGTACTTATGTCAGTTTGTTAATTTTGACAAATGTAACATGGCAATATAAGGTGGTAACAAAGATGAGAATAGGGTAAGAGGCACAAAAAGTTCTCAGAATTCTTCTGTAATTCTAAAGTCAATCTTAAATTAAATGTGAATTACTATATTGTCTGTGGCATCAAGTTGACACTCTAAGCTTTCACTTTTACCTTTAAAGATGAATGCAAATATTTGGGCAGTCTTTGGGTAGTTGGCTATCAGTGGTCTTTTAGTCAGTATAAACTGAGTACCTAAGTGATTAAGTGATTACAGTATGACTTCCATCGTGTTGGACACTTCTGGATCCTTATTTTACCACCACACAGACTTATTCTATGGTTTCTAATTCTGAAATCAGGTTTCTCTATTTGGGCAATGCTAGAGATTACTTTAACATAGTTTGTTTTTGTTTTCTGATTTTTTTAATTAGATGGGTTGATTAGATTATATACTACAGAATGTTTAGCAACAGCTGTGTTATCCACTTAGGAGATTCCAGTAGAATTAAATTTAAACAAACAAAACTGCAACCTGACATTAGCAAATATCACCTAGGAGTCAACTAGGTTTTCTCTCACTGAGAACCATTTAGCCTAGGCATGACATTATGCTTTTTTCATATATAATATCCAAACAAAGAAAATCATTTTTCTCTAAAATTTTTCTGATACCACCTCAGTAACTTACCACAAGGTAAATAACTGTTGTGTAGAAAACATTTTTTTATGAGTCTCTCATAAAGTATGTAACACGCAGGGAATGTTGTCTAGCCACATAGAACAAAAGAATTTAACTCATTATACTCAATTCAAATGTTAAATTAGGAAATTAAAATGTTAAAAATATAAATCCAGGGCCGGAGATTTAGCTCAGTGGTTCCGGAGCCTGCCTCGCAAGTGCAAGGTCCTTAGTTCAATCCGGGTAACCACATAGAATGCTGGGTGTGGTGACTAACGCCCACCAACAATCAACCAGCAATCAGAACCACATACCACAGTGCGGGGCGTGGTGGCTCACGCCTGTCATCCCATGAGTCGGGAGGCAGAAGCAGGAGGATTGCTGAGTTCGAGGCTTGCCTGGGCTACATAGTGAGCTCAGGGCCAGCCTGAACTACAAAGCGAGACCCTGTCTCAAAAAAAAAAAAAAAAATCCTAAGTATGAGTATTCAAGTTTTATTTATTCACTTAAAATGCAAGCATATATTTATTTATTTGAAGTTAGACAATAAAGTACAGATAAACTTTTTCCTCTAGGGTATCAAACAATGTTAAAAGCTTAAATATATCTTTCCTAAATGTTGGCATATATGAAAAACCAATGTGTGCTTGAATTCTTTTTTAAACCAAAAGATTATTGGCTGTAAGTCCTGAGATGGAGTTATATTCTTGGGTAATTATTAAGGGGCTGAGT
Organism: Thryonomys swinderianus; assembly: GCA_004025085.1. Classification (NCBI taxonomy): domain Eukaryota; kingdom Metazoa; phylum Chordata; class Mammalia; order Rodentia; family Thryonomyidae; genus Thryonomys; species Thryonomys swinderianus. The sequence goes on from PVIC010022776.1 coordinate 19,435, forward strand.
TATAGTGGGTAGTTCATATATTTTCATTATACCTCAGTTCTCTTCCTAGGAAAATGAGTTTGTGTAAGAAATCATTCTTTACAGTTCTAGTAACCAATGATTCTATAATATATTTATATTTTAAAAACAATGTTTAAATCTCTCTTCTCCACTTCCGCCCTTTACTGTATGTTGGTTGTCTTAATCTTCTTGATAACTTTTATTTTAATGCCTGCCACAGCACCAAATGTAATAACTCTTTTATAGTTGCACTCTATGGACTAATGAGGAACTATTATATCTTTTCCCATCCGGTCTTCAGTTTCACTAGCCAAATGACCATGTAGTAGTAATATATCTGGGATAATGTTCATAAGCTGAACCAATTTATCTATGCCTTTAAAATTAAATAAATGAAAATCCTGTATTTAATATCTGATAACTCAGATTTTTAAATATAGAAACCGTTAAGGGGAATAATGTGACACAGGACAAGCTGACCTTCACGTAGGCTTCACCACTGAATAAAATTATAGTTAGGTTAATTTAAGTGTAAGTATTAAGAAAAAAACACTTAGAAGTATTTGCGATTCTAATTGTAAGAGTAGAAAAAGGGGGAAAATTAATATTTTCTATATCCAAATAAATCTTGAAATGTTAAGAGAACTTTATATCAAATTATTTATATGAAATTTTTTTTTTTGAGACAGGGTCTCACTTTGTAGTTCAGGCTAGCTCTGAGCTCATTATGTAGCCCAGGCAAGCCTCGAACTCAGCAATCCTCCTGCCTCTGCCTCCCGAGTGCTGGGATTACAGGCGTGAGCCACCACGCCCAGCTGAAAATTTTTATATATTGGAAATGATTAGATAAAATAACTTGGAAAATATACAAGTGTTTTTTCTGAATTTTATTTTATGCTAACTACTATATTATTTCAAAGCAGTGTTTTTATAACACATGATGAGAAGGCACAAAATTAATAAAGTAATAACTTACTACTTGGACAAAATATTTTCTTTCCATTATATATTAGTCATAGAAAATTAGACATAGAAATGATCAAAAACCTACATATTATTCTCATAATTGTTCATTTCTAATAGCACACCTGAAAAGGAAAAAAAAATTGGGCTTACAATGATGTCATTATTTGCTACCTTGCTGTGTATGACTGCCATGGTGAAGTAGTTCCTGATATTAAAATTCAGTTCCAGGGATCTTGATCGCTATGGAGACCACAAAATAATGCTGATAGAGAGGATTCCTGTAAGGTACTTCAGAAAGTCAGCGAATTCGAGAGAAGCTAGTAATAAGAACCTGGAAAGATTAACCTCTTTAGTGAGTAACGTTGGTAATATGACCAGGAAAGTGGCTCTTTGACAATAGTGACTATGAAAGACTGACATAGGAACACTGCCTTTATATGCAAGTGTGGTAGGGTACATCTACTAGGGTGAAATCCGGTTAAGGTAGGGATATGAGGAAATGGCATGGACTAAGCACAGAGATTTGTTTTTACCAAGCTAGGTTCCAGAATTCCAAATATTGTACTTTGTCTGTAACAGAGTAACATATAGCAGATGCAGAGCATAAGATTTTATAAAGCCATTGTGAAAGTATTAATAGTGCCAGAAAATTAATAGTTCTACTGTTTTTTTTTTTCTTTTGGAGACAGGGTCTCACTTTGTAGTTCAGGATGGCCCTGAGCTCACTATGTAGCCCAGGCAAGCTTCAAACTCAGCAATCCTCCTGTCTCTGCCTCCCGAGTGCTGGGATGACAGGCATGAGCCACCACGCCCAGCACTATGGTATGTGGTTGATTTCTGGTGGGCGTGAGTCTCCACGCCCAGCACTGTATGTGGTTACAGGGGATCGAACTCAGGACCTTGCACTTGCGAGGCAGGCGCTGGAACCACTGAGCTAACCTTCCGGCCCTCTACTAAGTTTTTGAGGAACCTTAACATAACACATACAAGGAAATGTACCTTATGAATGCAAATCAATTTAAATATCTGGCATCTGTGAATACTTAGAGATCATCTCCTTATTTTGATGAAATGCACCTATCTTGAACTTTTAAACTACTAGAGATGTATTCTTTTTTAATACTGTACCTTGATAATACAATAGATAGCAATTTGTACTACACCATTCAACAATTATTTTGTTCATGAATATCATCCTTTTCCAGCAAGAATGAAATTCCTTGACAGCAGATAACAAGGTATGTATTTTCTAACTCATAACATCTAGTGCTGTTATAGAAATAACAATAACTACCTAATTTACTGCAATTACAAGATATAAAACATACCCAATAGTATTATGCACACTTAAGAGTGGTACTTAAACTGTAAGTCAAAATATTACGAATGTCTATCCTTGTAATAGGGATCAAGAGTACACAATTGTAAATTAGACAAATCTAGGTTTAAATTCTTAGTTTGCCAAGTTAAGAGGTTGGGACTATACCAAGTTATCTAAATTGTCTGAACCTTAGCTCACACATTGGTAAAATGGAAATAGTAATTTACGAAGTAGTGTAGGCTAAACTAAATACTGTAAATAAAGCACTTAGAATAGGCTATGGTAAATACACAATATTTTAAAAGAGACAACCATATAAACTTTATAATGATAACTTCAACTGCTCTTCAAAAAAGATATGTATATTTGTATGTTTCTTAACTTTACAATTTCCATATTTAAAATTATATACTGTATAATAACTCCTAACAGAAACTCATCTGATTTTGATCAAGATTTTTAAGGATGTATTAAATATTTCCCTTTTCCATCACATAATCTGAATATTAAATTCAAAATTTATATAAGATTAATGCAAACATAAGCAATTTTTTCATAGCTGATCTGTCATTTTTACAACACATGAAAATCAATTTGCCATTTGGTTTTAATATTTTTGACTTTGTAATGATCACCAATTGGAATTTGTCTTCCACCACTGAAAATACTGATTGTAATGTGTCTTGAAATTCCATCATGAGTTGGCATCTAAATTCATAAGTAAGATGTAAATATCAATAAATATTTTACTAAAAGTTCACAAAAGAAAAAATATATTTGAGAAAGCATAATGAGTGAATAAGCTTTTTACAGGAAAAATGACAAGTAGGCTGCATGGGGCTGGTCCAAGAATTCACATCCCACTACCAAAAACACAAATGATGAAATGTAACCTTAATCGAGTCATCATAGACAAGCTCCATGGTACATTTCATGACACTTTATTACAGATCTAGGTTGCTTCTGATTACTCATTAAATTTGAAACTTTACTGTAACAAAAAACCATGTGGCTGGTATGCAGTCTAATCTAACAAAAACTGACTGAAGTCTTTTGAAATAGGATTAATTAATAACAAAAGAGTAGGTGAGATAAAGGAGCATGAAAACAAAAGCTATCTGCACATAATCATCCTGCTGTTACTACTGGAAACTATATATTGAGGGTCTCTGTCACCTATATTGATATGTCATAGAAGAGATACAGTGTTGGGCACAATCCTGTTTGGGAGAAATAATTAGAAGGTCAAAACTGAGCAGGCCTTCCTGCAGACAGACTTTGGACTTAACTATGTTGCAAAAGAATCTTGATTGGAAGGAATAATTGGAACACCCTTCCTGGCTGCCTACAACTTTGCATTCAGCTCGCCTTTACCCTAGATAACAACAAGGACTCTGGTTGTCGCACATGCTGTGATGCTTCAAGGTAGAACTGCACCATTGCTGGTGTTTACCCTGCCTTCTGAGTTTTTGTTACATTTTTGTTATTGGAGAGCTGATGAATAAAAGTGTGGCAGGCTGGGGCCTGGGGTCTTTTGCTACCCAGAGTAGAATAGATCAGGCCCAAGCTCAGTTTTTCTAAGTTATATATTATTTCACTGTGTGCCATCAACTCACAGGAGGCTGGAACCTAAATCAAAAGGTCCTAGTTATATTCCCTTCCCCTGGATCCCACAATACAGTATTTTTCAATTTGTATTTTCAAATTTAACCATAGGAATCTAACTCATTTTTCACATATATCACTTTCTTTTTTCATTTACTACATATTGGAAGTGCACTAAAGTAGGACTTACATAATACTAATTCAAAATTACTGAGTGTTATTTAATGCCCAAAGTGGGTAATTTAAAAACTTTGTATGGATAAAATGCAACAGAAATATACCCTTGACAGTTTTTAAAGACCTTTGAAGAGTTCTGAGATGAACTGACTCCTCTAGTAACCTACTGTATTTTTCCTTCAATTAAAATATAGAAAATACTTCCTTTCCCTGGGTAATGTCTTAAGGACTGAAAATGCAAAGGAATATATAGCCTCTGACTTTTTAGTCAGTAAAACAAAATAAATTGATAATAATGATGTTGCTCCTCTCTTATCTCATAAATCTAAATCTACTGCTTATTCTCCTTTTATTTTTCCTGTATTTTCAATCTGATCTGTATATCAGCATTTAAACCTCCTTGACGGACCTCCATTAAAACATGTAGATGTAAATACGTGCATTATATCTTCAATCCACATCCTCAACCATCACTATATCCTCTAAAACCACAATTCTGTCTTTCTTTCTGACAAAATACTTGATAGTGTCATCTATATTCTTTGCTGTATCCTTATTTTTCTATTACTAGATTTCTAACCTTGGGAACTGTCTCAGTTAAAGCTTCTTATCTTCTGAGAAATCTCCACACAGATCTCCACAATGGTTGCACAAATCTGCAATCCCACCAACAGTGGAGAAGGGTTCCTTTCTCCCCACAGCCACACCAGCATTTATTGTTGGTGATTTTTGTGATAGTGGCCATTCTTTGTGGAGTGAGATGAAATCTCAGTGTTGTTTTCATTTGCATCTCTCGAATGACCAGTGATATTGAACATTTCTTCATATGCTTCTTGGCTGCTTTGACTTCTGCCTCTGAGAAGTGTCTGTTCATTTCAGATGCCCATTTTTGAATTGGGTCTTTAAACTTGGGGAGCCTGATCTGATTGAGTTCTTTATATATATTGTAGATAATAGCCCTTTGTCTGATAAACAGCTAGTAAAGATTTTTTCCCATGTTGTTGGTTGTCTTCTAGCAGTGCCAGCGAATTCTTTTGCTGTGCAGAAGCTTTTCAGTAGGATGAGATCCCATTTGTTGATTCTTTCTGCTAGTTCTTGTGCTATAGAGGTTTTATTCATAAAGTCTCTGCCTAAGCCAATGTCTCCAAGAGTTTTACCTAGCCTGTTTTCCAGCATGCTTGTTTCTGTTTTAATGTTTCAGTCTCATATCTATTGTGAGTTTAGTTTTGTGCATGGTGAAAGAGATAGGTCTAGCTCTAGCTTTTGGCAGGTTAAAGCCCAGTTTTTCCAGCACCATTTGTTAAAGAGGCTGTCTTTCTTCCATTGGGGATGTTTGTCTCCTTTGTCAAAGATAAGGTGGCTTAGTGTATGCGGAGTTGTTTCTGCATCTTCTAATCTATTCCACTGGTCCTCGGGTCTGTTACTTTGCCAATATCATGCAGTTTTTATCACAGTGGCTTTATAGTAGAGTTTTAAATTGGGAATTGTAATACCCCTGCCATGTTGTGGTTGCTTAGAATTGCTTTTGCTATTCTAGGTTTCTTGTGTTTCCAGATGAATTTTTGTATTATTTTCTCTAGCTCTGTTAAGTATAGCATTGGAATTTCAATTGGAATTGCATTGAATCTGTATAGTAGTTGTGGGAGTATAGCCATTTTGACGATGTTGGTTCTCCCGACCCAGGAACAAGGGATATCTTTCCACTTTCTGGTTTCCTTTTCTATCTCAGTTTTCAGAGTCCTATAGTTTTCAAAGTAGAGGTCTTTCACTTGCTTTGTTAGGTTGATTCCTAGATATTTCATTTTTCTGGGTGCTACTGTGAAAGGGATTGACTCCCCAATTTCTCTTTCAATGAGTCTGTTGTTTGTATAGACAAAGGCTGTTGATTTTTGAGCATTGACCCTGTATCCAGCAACACTACCAAATTTGGTAATTAAGTCTAGCAGTCTTTTGGTTGAGTTTTTAGGATCCTCTAGATAGAGTATCATATCATCAGCAAATACTGACAGAGTAACTTCTTCCTTTCCTATCTTTATTCCTTTTATATCTAGGACTAGGGGTCCCATTTGACCCTGCTATCCCCCTGCTAGGAATATACCCAAAAGAATTTTTAAAAATCACATTGGAAAGACAGATGTATACCCTTGTTCATAGCAGCTCAGTTCGTGATAGCTCAATCTTGGAAACAACCCAAATGTCCATCAACTGGAGAGTGGATAAAGAAGATGTGGTTTTTTTTATAAAATGGAGTATTACTCTGCCATAAAGAATGATAAGATTGATCCATTTAGGTGCAAAAGGAGACACCTGGAGGATATACTAATAAGTGAAATCAATAGATCACAGATAGGCAAATTCCGGATCTTCTCTTTGACATGAACACCTGTAGATGCAAATGAGCTGTAGAAAGTATGACAGCTTTTATAGAGTGGGAAATTTCCATAGGAAATTTGGTGTGGGAATGTAATAAGGGGAAGGAATAAATATGATACAGAAAGAAAATAAAAGAGTATGTTTAAAGGGGGTGGGGAGGTGTGGGTGGGTAGGGATATGGGTAAAAATGAGAATTAACTTGTGTCATATACTGATACAAATTCCCCAATGTTATACGTGATTGTGAGATGCATATAAATTGTACCAATAAAGAATTCAATTTAAAAAAAAAACCTTCTTATTGACATGTCCATTGCTTCCTCTGAATTCTTCTTTGTCCATGTCATCTCAAAGCAATCTTAAAAACCGTTGCTGGTATATAATATCATCATGTTGTTCAGATTTACCTCCTCAGCTTGCCTATCTTAATCTCCTTTGCTTCAATGCATATTTTAAGCAGAGAACTTATAAAACTATGCCATGACCCTCATCTAACTTATAAAATCCAAATGTATGCCTTTGTTTATTAGATATCTCCATTTAGCTTCACCACACCTAATGTGGCATTCATGGTTTTTCTTCCCATGATCCTCATCTAACTTGTAAAATCCAAATACATGTCTTTGTTTATTAGATATCTCCATTTAGCTTCACCACACCTAATATAGCATTCATGGTTTTTCTTCCCAAGTCTCCTCAAAGTGCAAATTCTGTATCCTTTGATGGCACTACCAGCCAGCTGGTCACCTGGTAATGAACGTAGAAGTTTATCACAGAAGTCTCTGACATGCTGTGGGATTCAGGTTTTCCAGGTGCTGCCTAGAAAATCTCCCTGAATTGTGACTGCTCCTCTTTTCTCCACTACATGTACATGAGTTGGCTGAGCCCACTATCAGGGTCATAGGACATGTTTTCTTTCCTTCATTCTTGTTCTTCTCTTATTCATTCTTTACCATCACATTTCCAAAGTTAAAACTTTTATTCAATTTATTCTTTTTGCTCAGATAGATCCTCACAAAAGGTTAACATTAGCAGAGTGGTATGGCTTATGTTTAGAGAGCCCCCTGAAGGTTCATGCAGTCATAGGTGGGGATTTTTCAGTGGTAACTAGAACTAGGATGCATGCCACTGAAATTGATTCAAGGCACAATGCTAGGTCAAGGGCACAAGGATTAATGTTGTGAGTGCTGCCCATCATAAGTAGCCTGAATAAAATAAAATAAGCAGACAGATATTCTTAAGATCCTTTGTTGCTTTGCTGCTTCTGCAAGTCATCATGAACTGTTTCTCTTCTGCATGCCTGTCTGCCATCACACACTGCCTTGGAGACAGCTGTTAATAGACTGAAACCTCTACAAACTGTGAGCTAAATAAACCTTTCTTCCTTTCACTTTGGGTAACGGGTATGTTGTCTCATCAGTGAGAAAAGTAACTAAGACCTACGGTTTATAATGCCCTCTAAAATCCGACCCACTGTCTTCACTGGATTGGTCTCTTGACACATCCTTACTCATCCAAATTACTCCATTTGTTATGTTTTCTTACTAAGATACTCATCTCTGTTTTTCACAGTCCTAGAAAATGCTAACCATTATCTCTCTATGCAGGATTTATTCTTTTTT
>PVIC010022777.1:0-27332 GCA_004025085.1 Thryonomys swinderianus
GGACCAGTGGAATAGATTAGAAGACCCAGAAACAACTCCAGATACACTAAGCCACCTTATCTTTGACAAAGGAGCCAAACATCCCCAATGGAAGAAAGACAGCCTCTTTAACAAATGTTGCTGGAAAAAACTGGGCTTTAGCCTGCCAAAAGCTAAAGCTAGACCTATCTCTTTCACCATGCACAAAACTAAACTCACAGTGGATACGAGACTTAAACATCAAAACAGAAACAATAAGCCTGCTGGTAAACAGGCTTGGTAAAACTCTTGGAGACACTGGCTTAGGCAGAGACTTTATGAATAAAACCTCCCTAGCACAAGAACTAGCAGAAAGAATCAACAAATGGGATCTCATCCTACTGAAAAGCTTCTGCACAGCCAAAGAAGTCGCTGGCACTGCTAGAAGACAATCAACAACATGGGAAAAAATCTTTACTAGCTGTGTATCAGACAAAGGGCTATTATCATCAATATATAAAGAACTCAAACAGATCAGCCTCCCCAAGTTTAAAGACCCAATTCAAAAATGGGCAACTGAAATGATCAGACACTTCTCAGAGGCAGAAATCAAAGCAGCCACGAAACACATGAAGAAATGCTCAACATCTCTGGTCATTCGAGAGATGCAAATGAAAACAACATTGAGATTCCACCTCACTCCATAAAGAATGGCTGCGATCACAAAATCAACCAATGATAAATGCTGGCGTGGCTGTGGGGAGAAAGGAACCCTTCTCCACTGTTGGTGGGATTGCAGACTTGTGCAACCATTGTGGAGATTTCTCAGAAAACTAGGACTACAGGTCCCATTTGACCCTGCTATAACCCTGCTAGGAATATACCCAGAAGAACTTAAAAGACAGATGTACACCCTTGTTCATAGCAGCTCAGTTCGTGATAGCTCAATCTTGGAAACAACCCAAATGTCCATCAACTGGAGAGTGGATAAAGAAGATGTGTTTTTTTTACAAAATGGAGTATTACTCTGCCATAAAGAATGACAAGATCGATCCATTTAGGTGCAAATGGAGACATATGGAGGATATACTAATAAGTGAAATCAATAGATCACAGATAGACAATTCCCGGATCTTCTCTTTGGCATGAACACCTGTAGATGCAAATGAGTTCTAGAAAGTAGGACAGCTTTCATAGAGTGGAATATTTCTATAGGAAACTTGGTGTGGGAATGTGATGAGGGGAACGAATAAATATGATACAGAAAGAAAGTAAAAGAGCATGTACAAAGGGGGGAGGAGGGGGGAGTGGGTAGGGATATGGGTAAAAATGAGAATTAACTTGTGGCATATACTGGTACAAATATCCCAATGCTATATGTGATTTTGAGATGTATATAAATTGTACCAATAAAGAATTCAAGTAAAAAAAAAAGATTTAACACTAAGTGAACTCAGAAAATGCTTTAAGATATCTTCTGTTAACCATTTCATTACAGTTTTTTGTATCTTAAAGATAGTCTTTCACATTTTTCACTGCTTAAACTATTTTTATTATCTTAACTAAATAAAACTCCATATAGAAGTGCTGATAGACAATTCATTGGTAGTTCAAAAGCAAATATTGGAAAGAACAAAGCAACAAGTATTTGTCTTCAGCAGTATGTATCTTTAGGATTCTTAACACCACAGAAAATTAAGTCTCTAATTTGTGTAAGGAAGAAAAAGAGGGAAAATATTATAAACAGGTTACCCAACCATCTTTCTTAACACTTAAAATGTGTAACATATGCCCATATTATAACCTGTAGTCCAATCTTTTTGTTCATTTCTTTCTTTTCATTTAACTGATATTCTAGAAATAACAGGTAAGAACACAGACAATACAGTTTAAACTTTCAAACTATAGAGGAACAACCATTTCCTCCTAGTGATATGGCACTATACAACCAAATTTGCAGTGTTTTAACCTGTACGCTAGGCCACTATTAAGTGACTTGCAAAGGGTAACTTAGTCAAGTGAACTGATGGGATATTCATCTCTTCCACGAGAAAAATAATGGGTAAAAGTAATTTTCAAAAGTAATATTGCTTGGCAAAAATAAAGAACTGTTCCTCTTTGTTCTAAGAAGACAAGTGAATACACATTCTTCTAGTCCACACTGTTGAACAGCTTAGATGTCACTGAATCAGGGATAAAGTCTTTGGGAGAGGAAAAAATCTGAAGATCAACCTAAATTCCTGGGTGCATTGGGTAATAAACATCATTAAGGAGTTGCTAACTTTAGCCTCTTCTAATTCTTTCACGTGGTAAACAGTAGCTATGTACGGTAGCTTGGTCATGAGATGGATCATATACATTTTTACTGGACCCATTATCAATTATAGCATTACCATAATTTGATTCAAGTTTAAAACAAGCAAGACTTTTAACAGTTACTGCTACAAATTAAGAAATACTTGGATTTTCATGGTAAGTCAATCGTAGTAGTATCAGTACCTACTGTTATCAACAAAGTAGCAAAGTATTTCTCTATACATGACACTGTGCATGTGGTTCTTACTACTGAACAGGAAGATGAGGAAAATTACTTCTCACCAGGCTAGTGAAGGAAAAGCAAAGGGCACATTTCTAGTGTCAGAAGCAAGAAAGGAGGGCACATCATTTTAAGTCCTAAGTACATTAAAATGATCAATACCATGAACAACTCTGAGACTATAAGCTTGATAGGGTAGAAGTGGACCGATTCCTTAAAAGACACAATCTGCCAGTACTCCAGTAAGAAATAGGCAACTGGAGTAGGTATACATTAAACAGGTGGAAATAGTATTTAAGAACCTTCCAGGGCTATAGATTTAGCTCAGTGGTTCTGGCACCTGCCTAGCAAGCGCAAGGTCCCTGGTTTGATCCCTGGTAACCACACACAATAATAACAGGTGTGGTGGCTCAAACCACCAGCAATCAGTACCATATACCACAGTGCCAGGTATGGTGGTTCAAAGTTATAATCCTAGCACTCAGGAGGCAGAGGCATGAGGATTGCTGAGTTCAAAGCTTGCCTGAACTCAGGGCCAGCCTGAACTACATAGCGAGACTCTGTCTCAAAAAATTAAAAAAGAAAAATAAAAAGCAATGGGATGAGAAAAGGATAGAAAACTTATACAGGAAAGAATCAGTAAAAATTTGCAGATGTTATGATCTTCTATAAAGAAAATCCAAAAAATTGACACGAACCTCCCAGAATTAGCAAATTTACAGAATACAAACAGGCAAAAGTTAATCATCATCCTATATGCTAGCAAAGAATGAGTGAAATTTAAAATTAAAAGTTCACTATCACTTTCATTATCCCCACAAACTAAATACCTGGCTATAAACCTAACAACATATGAGAACTACAAATCTTGCTGAAGAAATCAGAATAGGAGCTAAATAAATGCAGAGATACAGTAAGTCCTAGAGTTACAAACATGTTCCATTCTGGGGAATGTTAAACCGGCCCTCTTCATAATCCCACAAAGTGAGTCCTGCAATATACCCATGAATCTTTCTCACAGTACACCTTTGAAAGTTCTCAACATGAATGTTCATAAGTCAGGGACTGACTGTGTTGCTTCACTGATAGGAAGATTCAATACTGTCGAAACATTAGTTGTTTTCACTTCAATGTAATGATGACAAATTACTGTACTGTGTCTATTGAAAATCTGATTCTAAAGTTCACATAAAGAAGCAAAATATCCAGAATAGCTAATCCAATATTAAGGAATAGGACTGAATTGTGAAAACTTTCACTACCTGATTTTAAGAAATACTATAAAACTGTAGCAACAGACTGCTTAGCATTTAGAAAAGAAGACAATTCAATGGAAAAGAGCAGAGAACAGAGCACAGAAACACACCAACATAGTCAACTGACCTTTGACAAAAGGAATCTACACATCTCCCTTACCTCCTTTACATGAGTTAAAAATGGATCCCAGCCAAATCTAGAATGTAATACTCTAAAACCCTTAAGAGGCAATAGACAACTGTATCTAAGTGACTTAGCACTTGACACTAACTTACTAGACATCACACCCAAGTAATGATCTAAGAAAAAGGCAATTATCTGGAAATTGACTTTGGTTTGGCAGAGAATGATGTCCAGGGAATAAAAATAAATAAATAAGACAAAGTAGGAGAAAATATTTGCCAAAGGCTATTTGACAAATGACTGACCAAATTGTGCAAAGAAACTTTAAGACTCAAAAGGCAACAACCCAATTTTAAAAGTCTAAAAGACCTTAACAGGTATCTTCACACAGAAGACACACAGATAGCAAATAAGCATATGAAGAACCCCATCTACTTCCCATACATTAGATATAAACAGTGAGTTACTTCTACATAACTATGACAATGGCCAAAGTTCACAAGACCCACAATACCTAATGTGGGTAAAGATTTGAAATACTGACAAATGTTGTTCACTGCTTAACAGGGTTAAAAAAAAAAAAATTCCTACTTTAGGTGGGTCCAGGGATTTAGCTCAAGTGGTATCTCCAATCCCTGGTACCGCAAAAAAAAAAAAAAAAAAAAAAGGTTTAGTTGCCTCTTATACAAGTATGCACCCTGTTACCATAAGATCCAGTAGTTGCACACCTTAGTATTTACTCAAACTTATTAAAAACTTATTTCCATGCAAAAAAAATGAGTATACATTTTTACAGTACTTAATTCATAATTGCTGAAATTTTCAAACAACTGCAATGTCTTCACTGGATGAGTAGAAAAATAAATTGTGATAAATCCAGATGATTAGATAAAAATATTTTAATACACAGCATTTATATAATTTAAATATAAATGTATAAATATGGTATTTTAATGTATTATATATTACACAATGTTTTATAATTATACTTAAAATATTTGCACTATGTGATTTATAATATATTACATCAAATACAATTATAATACAAATAACATTTTAATATAGACATTAAGGGCCGGAGATTTAGCTCAGTGGTTCCAGTGCCTGCCTCGCAAGCGCAAGGTCCTGAGTTCAATCCCAGTAACCACATACAATGCTGGGCGTGGAGACTCACACGCACCAGCAATCAATACCACATACCACAGTGCCGAGCATGGTGGCTCATGCCTGTAATCCCAGCACTTGGGAGGCAGAGACAGGAGGATGGCTGAGTTTGAGGCTTGCCTGGGCTACATAGTGAGCTCAGGGCCAGCCTGAACTACAAAGCGAGACCCTGTCTCAAAAAAAAAAAAAAAAATATATATATATATATATATATATATATATATTATACATTAAAACATTTAAGAAGAATGACCTATCAAACCAGGAAAAAAAGTGAGTAACCTACAATACACATTACTAAATGAAAGAAGCCACTCAAAACATGTTGTATTGTTTGTGATTTCGTCTAGATGAAATTCTGGAAACGGTAAAACTATGAAGACAGTGAACAGATCAGTGATTTTTAGAAGCTGTGGAAAGGGAAGGATAAGAAGTTAGCATACACATGATTCTCCATGATATTATGATAGTCTGTGTACGTCATCATACATTTGTCCAAATCCACAGAACCTACAATTCTACAAACCCCAATATAAACTCTGGATGTTGGGTGAATATGACGTATCAATCCACTATAACAATCGTGCCAGTCTGCCAGTGATATTGATAATGGGGAAGGTTATGTATGTGGAGAGGTAGGAAATGGAAATGTCATTGTCTTCTGCTCACTATTGTTTGACCCTATTTCTGCTCTAAAAACTAAACTATGAAAGAAAAAGAATTGGATAAATGGGAAAACATTTTCCCTTAGTACAGGCATGTGGTTTGTAAACAATCATCTAACAAAGTACTTTTATAGTCTTGACTTGTGATACACATTGATCACCGACCTGTAGAGAGGTTAGATCAGGCTCCTTATGAAGGAGACCTCAGAAGTCTGAGCTACTCCAGCATCAGCTACTCATGTGGCAAAGTGTACATACAGCTTGGCCTGCATCATAAGGTAGGTGGGAATGAGAAAACGTGTATCATAAATTAAAGATGATAATATGCCAAGCATATGAGAGGATGAGAGAAAGTTTATGGAAGGAAAAGGGTAAAATAAAAGAAGGAACAGAAGTCAGCCAATAGGAAATACGACAAATACGGTTAAGAATAAATGACTGAAACTAAACTATACTGATATCCATTTCTTCAAAAAACATGTGGTTATGATTTAAAGCTCCTCAATAGGTCTTCTCTATGGATCTGTCACAAAATATAAGATTGCTTGTTCCTTAATTTTTTCAGACGGAGCTAAGATGACCCTGTTCAAATATAAGCCCTGATCTCTGAGGAAAGGCATGCTCAGCAGTTATCGGCTGTCAACAGTGCCATAGAGAAGTGTGGAGAAGATTCCAGTCACTCAGCTGAGAAGACCCACAAAAAATAGCACATAGCTGTCTCAAGCGGTTTTTGTTTTACTTCGCCTTTCTCTTAAGAATAGGCTAGACTGAACACATTTAAAGTGATGGGCAGAAGAATGTTTTTTGAACTTGAGAGAACGCCATGGCAACTTATTAAAATTCAGTTCGAATCACTGAGTCTAGAGTGGGTTGTGACAGTTTGCAGTTCCCACCACTTTCACATTTTCCCACATGAAGCTACCGGTTCTAACCTATACTTGGAGGAGAAAGAAAATTTAACTGGGAAAGAATGTCATTCTTCATCTAAACTGAGCAATCTCAGAGAATATCTCCCGACGCTTATTTAACAAGTAGGTGGATCTTGGGAAAGCTAATAACTCAGAGGCAAGCAGGAGATGCTGGAAAATACTTCCATATTAAGACAAAAAGCTCAACAAGAAGATGTTTGTCCACTTTTCAATACTTATTTACCTATCACAAATACCAAAGTACTGCTACATCCAAAAGACAAACCATCTCTATCCTCAATGAGGTTAGGTTAGATTCTGGGCAAGAGTTAGTTACCAAACTAACAGACACTTAAATGAAATGTTATGAAAGGGGCTCTAACCAAAGGTGCTGTAACAACCCTTCACGGGACACAGATCACATTCATGGAGAAAATATCAAAACACTAGTATTTGAAGCAGTGGTTTTCTAGTATAATTCTCCAGATAAGCAACACAATATGGAATCTTCTTAAAAATGTAACTTCTGTGGCTTTGGTAGCACAGCCTCAGTAGGTGTATTCTTAGGAAGCCTTCATGCTGTTCTGATGCAGCTAAATTTAAGAAACACAAATCCAGAGAAAATGTAGGAGTCGACATGCAAAACACCAAGGCATTAGAATGAGACAGGCAAATAGGTGTTCAACGAAATGTCAAAGCCCAACTTCAGCTGCGAAGCGCAAAAAGCCTGAGCACTGCTGATGTATTTGAGAGAAGAAAATCCTCCATAGCTTTCAAAATTAAGAGTACCCGAATGGCAGCGCAGAGACTAGAAGTACTCAGAACTGCCCTCTTTAGCCAGCAGAAAATCAACTCTAATTTGAATGACTAGGAGCTGGACTTTCATGTGTTTATCTCACCAGTCTGGCCTCCAGGGTCCTTTGATTTTTCCAACGTTTGCTAAACCAAGAAGTAGCTGGGATATGCTGGGCTGAAGCGAGAGTCTCAGCCTCTGCTTCCCATTCCAGGTAGAATCACCTGGGGCCTCTCAACAAATGAGACGCAGGAGGCAAACCCAGAACACAAAGTGAATCTCGGGAGTAACAGGCATCACATGGTGCATAAAGCTCCCCAGGTGACTTTCATACACAGCAAGGGTTGCATGAACACTTCGCCTCTCAGTTTGAAAAATAAGAAACAAAATTATGGCCCTGGAAGAATTTCTGGTGATGGTGATGGTGGATAAGAGCATAAAGTTGGCTGCCTTGTTTATATCTGTTTATACTGCAAAATCTGTTCAACTGTATATTCATTTTCATAAACAGAACGAATTATAGTCCTCCATCTCCAACATCTACTAAACCCCATTAATTCGCACCATTAATGCATGCTAATGAAAATAAGCAAACGTATGTGCTTCAGAGGAAAACTCTTACCTTGTTTAGGGTACACCCTTTTTTGGTTATCAGTTCTTATGACACGGTATTCTGTCATTTCGCTACCTTTGAGATATTTTATAACTCTAAAACTCTGACATTAGGAAAAAGAATTTTTTTTTTTTTTTTGAGACAGGGTCTCGTTTCGTAATTCAGGCTGGCTCTGAGCTCACTATGTAGCCCAGGCAAGCCTCGAACTCAGCAATCCTCCTGCCTCTGCCTCCCGAGTGCTGGGATGACAGGCGTGAGCCACCACACCCGGCTCTGTGGTATGTGGTATTGAATGCTGGTGGGCGTGAGTCTCCACGCCCAGCATTGTATGTGGTTACCCGGGATTGAACTCAGGACCTTGCGCTTGCGAGGCAGGTGCCGGAACCACTGAACTAACCCTCCGGCCTGGGAAAAGAATTCTTTTCTCCAGACATACAAATAAAATGTCAGATGGAAGGTCAGTTTACTATACTCTGGCTCCCTGAGCCAATGTGCCTACTATGAGTCCTTTCCAGTATTCCTCATCTATTAAATACGTGTGTTCTGGATTCTCCCTCGAATCAGCTATAAATCTTCCCAGTTCCCTCATTAATAATGACATTAAAAATCAATGTGTTCACTTCAGATTTCCAGATGAGTCATGATTTCACCTTTTTTGAAATATATTTTAACACAACCCTGACTCTAAATCAGTACCAAGGCCTTTTGAGAGCTGGAGAGGCTGAACCGTTTTTCTGCACAGCCAATGTAAGAG
The DNA here is from genome assembly GCA_004025085.1 of Thryonomys swinderianus. Lineage (NCBI taxonomy): Eukaryota > Metazoa > Chordata > Mammalia > Rodentia > Thryonomyidae > Thryonomys > Thryonomys swinderianus. The sequence goes on from PVIC010022777.1 coordinate 8,772, forward strand.
AACCGGGCCTTCTACTCCCCATTCTTTTCTGGAGTCTTTAAAATTAAGATACTATGAAAGTATAATCCTAAACCCCTGCCTCCTAAATCTTCTTCCAAGTATCAGTTTATGCACTTTCATCACTGACCCATAACAAGCAAAATAACCCACATCAACAAGGTGTTATGGTAACAACACGTGAATTTCATTAGTGGACACAAATGCATTTCTCCTGCTTCATCTCAATAGAGACAGTCTGAGTTTCTTTTCTCCCGACTCTCCTTGCGTACCAAAGACAGCAAGTTAACTGATCACTAATTACCAAAATATGTAAGACTTTTGAATTTGACTTGTCCAACTTATGTTGCTAAAACCTAAGCACAGAGATTGGATAAATTACAAAGAAAAGGTTTAGTTTGGCTCACTGTTCTGAGAATCCATAGGGAAGGACCCATCTCTGTGGATGGTCTTTTTGCTGACAGTCTCCGGGTGGCACCAGGACTAACACTGCAAGGGAGAGGAGCCCACATACCCTCCAGGCTCTCTCTCTCTTTTCCTTTCTTCTTTTGAGTTTTCTGTCAGGCTGAGGTGCACACTCGGGGGCTCCTGCACACATCCTGATGCCCTTCTCTCCCTCTTCTTATAAAGCCATGTGATTCAGTCCATAAGACTCCTTCCTAAGGGCCTTATTTAATCCTAAACACCTGTCAAGGCTCTGCCCTTAAAGCTAGAAGCCAGATTATGCACGTTTCTATCCCTTTAATTCTGCACAATGAGGGCTAGTTGCCACATGTGTTTTCAGAAGGGACAAGTCACATTCAAACCACAAACATTTTCAACTTGCAATTTTGGAGTTCCTGTAATCAGTGCATTTCTATTTTCTACAAAGCAACTTCTGACTTTTTTTGTTTTTCTTAGATTTAGAAAAACATTTTTAAAGACAACTGCAAATTCCAAATGCACCATAACAGTTAAGGTGAGTTTCTTTGAAATAACATCCAAAAACACTGGAAAGCAATACCAACAAACATATCCACTTTGCATGGAAAATTGCCAACTGCTGTTATAAATTAAAACAAATGGCCCACAAAGACACTGAAAGGGTCTCCTCTCAACTCTAAAGTGAAAGGGACAGATGCAAAATTAAAGTTACCTTTAAATTCAGAATAAAACTTATTTTGAAATACTTGGGAGAAAGCCAAAAGCCTATTAAAAATGTGAAGTATGCAAATGTATATGCAAATGTGATGAGCAGTGTGTGTGTGTGTGTGTGTGTGTGTTTGTGTGTGTGTCTGTGTGTGTCTGTGCGTGTGTGTCTGTGTCTGTGTGATGTACACCTATAATCCCAGCATTCAGGAGGCTGAAGCAGGAAGATCACCCTATGTCCCAGGACAGCCTTAGACTCCGGACTCTGTCTCAAAAAGAGAAAAAAATGTTATGGACCTATGTTCAAGTACATTTAGCAATTTGAAACATAATACAATGGTTGGTTTCTGCTTGAATTGTCACAGAAATAATAATGTTTTCCTGCGTTATATTAAATTTATACCTCAAATCCTTAGCTGAATTCTTTGGCTGAGTTGAGATATAAAATAGAAAAAAAAATTGCTCGGTTAACAGTAACAGCACAAAAGAATGGGTGCTTTGTTTTCCTGTTATAGGTCTTCAGGGGTGAGTAATAATGGTGTTCAGCCAATGCTAATTCATGGAGATTTGTTGGTTGCGTGTAATTTCTGGGTGCGACCCTGTTCACACAGACAATCCTTTCTGATGTCACTTGGGCTGCCTTGCGAGAAAGCAATTTCCAGCAACCTCTACCTACACTGAGAAAGTCTACGTTCCATGACACGATTTTATTTTTCAAGACCAGCTTTTGTAATTTCATGCAGTAATTTAGGTGACTGTCAAGCATGGTGTATTCAAGCTAAATGCTTTCTTTTGAAAAGCAACACTTTGCTGTAGTCACTCCTTCAATTTCTACCCAGAACATGTGGATTTTAATAGCACTGACTTAAACCTGTATTGTTTTTTTTTTTCTTAAACAGTGGACTCCAATTTTTTTCTTACTGTAATATTGTATATATTATACGATCATTTAGTCATCTCATCATGATAAAAAATGTTAACTCTTATTTGTTTGTTTTGACCTCTTGTTTTAAACCACCTTTTTGGGGGTGTCTCGTCTTGTTTTGTTTCACTTCCTTACTGTGGTTATTCACCATACATGGCCCCTTACGGGCTCGCAGACTTGCCTGCAGTTGGGATTAAGACACCATCACACGCCCAGCGTAGGCCTCTGTCTTGCTATGGTTCCAAAAAAGACACAGATCTCCAGATACCCTTTCCTGCAACTGTCCCCGTCCTCTCCAGGTATTCTGGAGGATTAAGGAGATAATGCCTTCAAAAGACTTGCACCTCTTCAGCACAGTCATCTTAGAAAAGGGCAAGGGAGCTGAGGCTGCTTAGAAAATACGCAGTGTCCTGAGGCAAGAGCACAAAGGACAGCTGTAAATGGGCAAAAAAATCAGAAAACAGATACCTGCCCCTGGAGGCCCTCCTACGTCCAGAGAGTGTTCCACACAACATTGCAGGCATAGGATCCGCAGCTCATGTTCTGTCTTCTGTTTCCATCCCTGCGCATATAACTTTTAAGTGACACGTTGTCCCAATTCTTCTGGAACCACAGACCTCCAGATGAGGAAATTTAACCTTAACCTTAGCTCTCTCAAGGTTGAAGTATTAATTTGCTTTCTCCTGGGGCTGAAAGTGTTTAACATTTCTTTACCTCTGCTACTCACAGGTGAGATGTGGACAGTAATGATATCCACTGCACAGCACTGTTGAGTTATAATCACTAAAGCTCTTAGAAAAGAGATACATATGTGGTCAACATTATATACATTTAAAAAAACAAATTACTTAAAGTACATAATCTCTTCAAATTTCAATGTTCAAACTAAAGAAACATCAAAGTCTGCACTGACAAGTTTTGCAATTCAAAATATATCCATAGATCACTAACTGTTAGAATCAAACAGGGAAGCTGCTGGAATGCATCATTTTTTGACACAAATGTGACCCTGATTCTGGAGAGCACTCACCTGAGTGCAGGAGAGGAGGTATGCCAATGATTTGAAATTTAAATTTCAATATTTACCTTTCTAACAACCACTAAACACAATCCTCATTGAGAAAGATGCTTTTAAATCCAATGAAAATAAATAATGAACTTACTGAAAGCTAATAATGCCACACTGAAAACATCCACTCTAGCACAGGTAGGTCTGACAAAAATGTCTAAATATGTTTGCCCATTGGATCGCTCTCACTTGACAGATGGGGAAATTGCATCCAAAAGAACTTAGTGCATTTATGATACGTACCTGATATTAAATGCTGTTTACTACACACACTTTACAGAAATATTTTGTTCAAAGAGCAGTACATTCCAACTGAAAGGACAGTAATAACTAATAAATAATAACCAGCAGATCCCAAATTTTCATCCCTGAGATTTGATGGTTCTGACGCTTTTACGCAGAGCATAAAGACTTAATAGGGCAGAAAATCATCAAAACCTCTGCTTTCACTCGCTGTACATACCAAACCAGTAGCTGTTTTCAACCTCTGCTATTGTCTGTAAAATGAGGCAAGAGAACCCCCAAAGGCCTCTGGTTGTGAGATATAGTTCTGTGCCCTCAGCCCTTAAAAGGTTGGACCAGCAGCTATACCTAATGAGTTGCTGTTGATGAAATTTTGCTATACAGTTTCTCCACCAACAGACAGCCCTTTGTTTTCTTTTTTGCTTTTTTTGGAGACAGGGTCTCGCTTTGTAGTTCAGGCTGGCCCTGAGCTCACTATGGTGCCCAGGCAAGCTGCCGCGAACTCAGCAATCCTCCTGTCTCTGCCTCCCGAGTGCTGGGATTACAGGCGTGAGCCACCACGCCCGGCATTGTGGTATGCGGTGTTGATTGTTGGTGAGCGTGTCTCCACGCCCAGCATTCTATGTGGTTTCCGGGGGTCGAACTCAGGTCCTTGCGCTTGTGAGGCAGGCACCAGAACCACTGAGCTAACCCTCCGGCCCCCTTTGTTTTCTTTTTGTCTTTTTTTTTCCCCCCTATACTAGGGATTACATTTAGGACCCTGAACTGGAAGTTCAATGATGCTCTCCCCTCGTGGCTTATGTTCCAAGGTTTTTAAAATGTACCATTAAAATCAATTTTAAAAAAATGAATTCTTTTTAAAAATTACAAATTACCAAGGAGTCATTGTGGATTTCAGAATATCTATAACTTGCTGCCCCATATGCTCTAGCCAAGTGGAGGCAGGAAGCAAGAAGGGTTAGAGAAAAAGAGAAGAAGAAAAGGAAGAGAGAGAGAGAGAGAGAGTGGTAGAGGAGGGGTGGGGGAATGGGAGAGGTGATTCTGTGTGTGTGTGTGTGTGTGTGTGTGTGTGCGTGCGCGCACACGCACATGCATATGAGCGTAAGGCTGCAAGCAGAAAGGAATCATTATGACTTTGAACTGTGCCACCCAGTTCTCACCTAGTTGTGGCCCCAAGTAAATGGATTCATTTGGAAGGGGCTGCATGTGGGGGATATTCATTGTTTTTCACATGCGTCACAGGTTATTTTATTTTTAAGAACTGTTGGGATTTTCCATACTCACCATGGGCTGCCACATTTATCCACCCTTTCCTTTCTGCTCCTGTAGCACAGCTGCTTGCACAGGGCCCTCACCTGTCTCCAAGCACCTTTTTTGCCATCGCCTTTGTTACACTTCATACCTAGGATAGCAGGGATTCTGTTCAGTTTGCAACACAGATTTCCTTGAAACATCAGAAAAGGATGGATTGTGGAAGACATCGGCGGGCCTACAATTAAGAGTCAACTAGAGGCCCATGGCTCGAACCCAGGAAACATTTGTTCATACGTCATGTTATAAGATTTAGTGGCTGTCAATTAAAAATTGGAAATGTCTCATAAGTCAAGATCTGTCTTTCCCCAAAGAAGCAAACAGCATGAATGTGTTGGGCCGGTCTGTCTGGGATCCAACGGCAGGTAACGCTTGTATAAGGAGGTACATTCTCCAGCTGCTCTTGCTCTTTCTGCTCTTCTCACTCACTTCCTGCTGTTGAGCCAAAACACCAGAAACCTACCAGTCAAAGGAGATATTTGGCTCATAAGTTGTAGAGGATCTAGTCCAGGAGGATCACTTGGCTCCAAAGCAGAACTGGTAAGGCCGAAGGGCCCTAGCAGAGGAACACTGCTTGCTCCGTGACCGCCAGAGGAGCAGAGAGTGAGGGGAAGAGCCAGGGGCAAACCACTCCCTTCCGGGCTATGCCCAGGGCCCACCTCCTCCAAAGGGGCCCTTGACAACACAGTCGGCTGTGAAGGTACCAATGAACCAACCCACTGATCATGAGTACAGCAGCCCCACTCTGTAGTCATCTTCCAAAGCATGGGGCTTTGTGATACATTTATATCTTAACTATAACACCTTCCTTACTACTCTGATATCTCGTCTGATTTCTTTAGTCATGTTGGGTATTTATACCTCCAAGCTATGGATTGTTGACTTTTGGCCTAAAATCCATTTTCTCAGTCTGATCACTCCTTCCCTGTTTTCCTACACTGCAAATGCTTCTATCCAATTCAGTGACTCGCAAAGACATGAGATGCATGGAGAAGTAGAAAGGGAGCTCACTAAGAAATAGGGTAGTGATAAACAAGAGAGTAGTACAGAAAATAAGAGGGTGAGTGTCCCAGTGAGTTCCCTAAGTAGGCCTCAAACTCTGTAAACTCCTCCTTGATCCTCCCAAGAAATTGAGATTATTAATATGCCAGGCCACACCCAGCTTCTTTGTAATTTCTTATGGCTGCCTCTCACTTATGCAAAGAATATACAAGAGAAATAATGAAGATTTTATGAACATTCATAATGTATATGGGAGTCTTTCAGCAGGTAAGTGAAGAAAGCATGGGAATTGTGGAAGAGGCTACAGGAGGAAAAGTGAGATGCCTCAGGCCTGCGCCACACAGAAATGGTTAAGTAAAAGGACTCCTTACTTTTGAAATTTAGGAATAAAATTTGCCTGCTCTTGCTAGGTTTCTGTTCCAGGTTAACTGGAGAGGAATCAACTGCTTTGTATGACAGATGTGGACAAGTGACACTCATGGCTTAGCTCAGTGTGTGATGCTTTCTGGAGAAAGAAACGAGTAGAAGCTAAATACGAGCAAACTGACTTCCCTCAGCCTGGCATCCTTGCAACAATGAGATTCCCGTTACTGTGTACAGGATTAGCAGGTACAAATGGCTATTCAAGTAGATGAACTCTGCTTCCTCAAATATTAAATGCTTTTATCAGAATGATTCTTTGGATCTTCAGTGGTCAAGACAGCCCCCTTTATGAGCATTGCTGGAGGATGTTAAGTGTCAACAGGTAGACAATGACGTAACAAAAGTAAAATCACCTTCCAGAGACACACACCTGTTAGCAGGCAGGCTCTCCATAGATAATGTTATTATTCTAAATCCCCCACTCAGTCTGGCCTTACTTAAAGAGCCTCCCAGGCTCTGGGCTTCTAAAAGGGAAGAATTTGAAGATAAATTAAAGGTTACTCTGCCTTATTAAGTAGCCTGTACCTTTAAATCAGAAACAGGAAATGCAAAAGAATACTACCTAAGGGGCCCACACTTAGAGATTTCTGAGCTTCTGGTTAGGCAGAACCCTTGGTCTGAAAAGGCTTTCTCTCTCTCTCTCTCCTTTTTTTTTTTTTTTGCCAATCAAATGCTTCTTATCTTTTTGTATTGGGTACAGAGACCTAACTAGCTACTTATTTCTCAAATATGACTTATTCTATCTTCTTTTCTCATTTTTTTATAAAGTGTAGCAAATTGCAGCTACATTTATTGAACTATCTAGACCTCTCTACTAGATAATAAATTCCTTCAGAAGTTAGAAGCACCATATTTATTCATTTTTGCACTTCAAAGACCTAGAATATTCCATTGAACATAACAGATCCTTAGTAAATCGTGTCTTGAGCACCTTCTTTGGGAGCTTTATTTCACCTATTGCGTGTGTGTGTGTGTGTGTGTGTGCGCGCGTGCATACCTGTATCTCTATCTGAAACTGGAAAGAAAGTCTATAGAGTTCAGTAGATGAAATAACTATTAAGCTATGTCAAAGTAATTTCCTTACCACAAATTTCCTCAAGCCTATTAGCAGAGCATTACAGAAATGCACACATACCCCAGGAAGCATCCAGCTTTTTCTCTGAAACTCAGGTGACAAAATCATGAGCGGGCAAGCTACAATGCTTGTTTAAATACATTTCTTTCAAAACTACAGGAAGCATTTTTGTTTATACTGTCATTTCCATCTTCCTTCCTCCCTTCCTCCCTCCCTCCCTCCCTCCCTCCCTTCCTTCCTTCCTTCATACCAAACATGCATCAGGCTATGTTCTAGGTGCTGGACTGAATGAACAATCCTCTATTTCATAGTGATTTCTTCCTTTCTAATGTAACAAACTATAAGTTAATGATTATAACAGAATTCTCTTGAGTAACAAATTGTACATGACAGATGAGTTGAGCAGCGAAGAATAAGAAGATGAGAAACACGAGCGGCTCTGGGAAAGGTGGTTCCAAACAGAGGAAATAGTCAGGGTAGGGTGCAAAATGTTGTGCTGAGGGGTCCTATGTAAGAAGAGGCCAGTGTCCTCGAAGGAGAGCTCCTCGAGGGCCAGGCAGGGGCAGGTGCCGCAGAGCTGCTACCCGGGAAGAAGTATGGATGTAATCTAAGTGCTTATTCAGCAACTCAAGCAAGGAAGTGGCATGGACTGATGCATAGTTTTATGCCACACCATGTACAGATAGCTTTGTGCAGAAATACACTGCAGGGTTTAACCAGGAGTGGGTCAGTCCCTCAGAGACCATCATCAGCTTAATGAAAATATCTTTCATTGCTGATTGGAATACTCTGTAGAAGGTTGATAACATCCATGTTAATTATGTACAATAATAGGCTTCTCAAAATATTGTTTCCAAGGAAACATGCTTCCCATACTATAACTGCTAGCTATACCACGCAACTTCATTTTCTATCATCCTTTCCTAAACAGTTACATGGTTCAAATATCCTGAATGAGCAGAATGAGAGGTTTGAGTGTAAGAAACTTGCCCAGAGTCACAGCAAGATAAATAGAGTCAGGGGTGGATGCGATAAATCTGCCTCCAGGAGAGACCCATGAACTATGGCTTGTCTGCAAAATTCAACCCAAAGCTTATTTTTCAATAGTTTTATTAAAACACAGCTACACTGACTGTTTTCTCTGTTGTAAAAAATACTTTTGAGCAGCAGTGACAGAACTGCATAACTGTAACCCAGATAGTATGACTGGTAAAATCAAAACTCCTAACTATCCGGTCTGCTATTGTTTGACTGTGTCCCCCACAATCTATATGTTGGAAAGCTAACCCTCACGTTCACAGGTTCATGAAGTTGGAGGTCACACTTTTGAGTGGTGATTAAGATCAACTGAGATCACCAGGCTGAGGCCACTATGGTGACATCAGTGGCTTTATAAGATGAAGAAGAAAAACCCAGGTTGGCAGATTTTCTCCATCTTGTCACCAGTACCCTTCAAGACATTCTGATCCAGAAAGGAAGCCCTGACCAGGTCCCAAGCTGGTGCCGGCTCCATGCTGCCCAACTTCCCAACCAACTTTCCGGCCTCCATAACTGCAAGTTTCAGACACTTGCTCTCATATAAATTGTCCACTCAAGTATTTTGTTATAGAGACAGAAAACAGACTGAAACACAACCCTTTATGGAAACCTTGTGTTGATCTGGAGCCTGTGTCCTGAACATTTTTCTTTTCAACTGTTTACTAAGTGCTTGTAACATGGGAGATGCATTCTGCATGCTCAGGAAAGACAGCAAGTAAAGCTCTCTGGCTTTCTAGAAGATTTCCTGGAAGATACTGTGAGATCCAGCCTTCTGGAGCTCTGCACATGGAAAGCTGTGTTCCTCACACATGGCAGCATAAGTCACTTAGCATCAGTTTGAAACAATACTTACAAGCCATCATTTGTTGGATTATATAACTACTGAAGATTTTCAGTTTTCATGCTGTGATTTAATCAATCATCATACAAAACATAATGAAATAACTCAGTCACAGTTTGAAAGACTATTCTAGAATGAACTTGAGGCAAATGTATACAAGGATTTTTGGAGAGGTCTCTAACACAGTTGGAGAAATCTTTTTAAACTCCTCAACAGGGGTATTAGCTTGTGATGTTCTCTGAAATGGTGGGCAAAAGTCAGGAACATGTGCATGAGAGGTCATTTAGTAGAGATTGAAAGCTCTACCTCCACAGCCCACATCCCTGCACTGGTAAACTGCACACATGTGAGTCCTGTTAGCTTATACAAGTTATTTACCTGTATGCTTCAGATTCCCCTGCCATAAGTGGCAACAGAAAGAGTACCTACCTCATAAAGATGTCATAAGAATTGAGTTTAAATGTGTAAAAAGCTTAGTACAATATCTGGCAAATGCTAAGCTATAGAAAGCTTGAACACCATCATTACCATTATGTTTTATTATTTCCTATCAAGGAGATATAAAGAAGACATTCAATTTTGCTTGCCTAACCTGTGACAGGTCTTACAAATACAATAGCTCTCCTCAAATATTCCCTGCCAACTCAATTTAAGTCTCTGGTTGTGTGTATTGAATATCTTAAAACTGAACTGAATGGTGGTAAATGTATATTGTGTATTTTTGCACTGGTGATATTTGACCTGAATATTCAATGGCCTATAATGAATGGTTCTTCAACAATATGAATCACAATAAATATTCAAGGATCATAATGTAACTATCTAGTATATACTTCATTATAATGATATATCAGTTAAAATAATTCACATATGTAACTTGAATGGTATTTGATATCTGTATTGTCATTTGTGTTGTTATATTTCCCCTTTCTGGCTCTCTCTCTCAGAAAAGGCTAATATCACCACAGTGACATTGAAACTCTCATAAGCAAGTTACTTAAGGTCACGTATCTGTCAGAATAGCATAATTATCTTGACACCTACCCCAGTAGACTTTTCTCACCACTTTTTGATTTTATATTAAAATTCTTCCTGATTATTCATATTTTCAATAGCCCCTTGCTGAACTGAATCAACTCTGGCTACATCACTATAAATATATCATCAGCGAAGAGCTAATAATATAATATTCACCTTATGTTCACTTTATGTCGTCCAATTGCCTACAGAATAATAATCAAGCTCCTTATCAAGTTTTAGAAGGTATTTTATAATATAACCCAAGTCAACTTCTCCACGGTTATAATCTTCCATCTTTCATTCTGCACTTCTATTCTCACTGTACTGATCATATTTCCATTCTCCTCTTTCTTATGTTTCCCTAATTGGTTTCTCTTCATTGCAAATTAAGAATGTTATATAATGCATTTGTAAAAGAGTTCGAATTACTTTCAACTTTCCAAGTAAATATATGTAAGAACTATATAAACACTTATATTCAACCACTTAAAAATACATATATGTCAATGTAGGTAACTAGTTTTAACATAGATACTTATTTGTATAAATTATTTCTACATTTAAATAATGTAACTACTACTTTAAAATATTTTACAATTATTTATAACTACTTCGAAATACCTCCTACCAAAAGAAGAAGAAAAATAATATCCTCTATTGCCCAATGGTAATTACAAATTTTAAGGAATCCCATAAATCCTTTGCAAGTAAACATATATGGAATTCTTTTCTGGTTTGTTCATTTGTAAATATATATGTCTTGTCTTTTCCCCCTCTTTAAATATTTCATTCTTAAGGGATGCCTTTTATCAAATAGATATATTGATGTCCTCTCCTCTTTTCTTTTGCAGAACCTTTAGCCAAGCATTTAGTGAACAAGAATTAAAGCACCTCTTTCCCGGCTCAGGTGTGGACTCACGTGACTTCCTTCCAATCAGGAGATGGGAGCACAGGAATGTTTTAACCCTCTGCCCATGAAGAGCAGAGCGTGTTCTTTTTCCTTCCCGCCATCTCCTGGTCGGAAGGTAGACTTGCCAGCGTGCCATCTCGTTTCCCATCAGAGAGAGCAATACTGTTCAGATAGCAGAGAAAACGAAATTAGCGAAGGTTCTGATATCTTGTAGTCTCTCAGACATTAGGGAAACGGTATAGACCTTTCTCTTGGGATTCTTGTGCTATTTTTGGTCTATCGCATGCAACTATATATTGTAATTCACACAGATGGTTAATTCCTTGTTAATTACCATAGTTTCGTTTTTTTTGTAGCAAATTCCGGAAGCAACTCTTTTCTAATGTGCTGATTTGTCTGTAAACATTCTTCATTTTGGAGATGAAGTGATTTCTTTCATCATGGCCCTTATACCTCTCTATTCAATTTCATTTCTTCTGTGCTTGTTTCTGTGATATTAACCTATATCTGTATTTTAAATCATACCATAGTATAGTTTTGTTTGTTTGTTTGTTTTTTGCTTTTGAGACAGGGTCTCGCTTTGTAGTTCAGGCTGGCCCTGAGCTCACTATGGTGCCCAGGCAAGCCGCCGTGAACTCAGAAATCTTCCTGTCTCTGCCTCCCAAGTGCTGGGATGACAGATGTGAGCCACCACGTCCGGCATTGTGGTATGTGGTGTTGATTGTTGGTTGTTGGTGGGCGTGTCTCCACGCCCAGCATTCTATGTGGTTACCAGGGATCGAACTCAGGTTCTTGCGCTTGCAAGGCAGGCGCCAGAACCACTGAGCTAACCCTCCGGCCCATAGTATAGTTTTGAGGATAAATATTCAAATGCTTCCAGCCATATTTCCTAACAGTCTGTAGGTATCTGATTGACAATACAAAGGACTGTTTCTCCCAAAATAGTACTGAGGAATCTTCACCTCACCTTTCTCATGTATCTCTACGCCGAGAAATGACAGAGAAATTACAAAGACTAAATAAAGCACAAGAAAAAAAAAATGTAAGGAGATCTACAGATGGTACATTCTCATTTACACTCATGCTTTAGAATCCTTTAAGTTTTTTTATTTTTAAAAGCTGGGAATTTTTTTGGAATAAGAGTCTGTAATGACAAGTAAAAAGATACAACTAATCTTTTGAGGAGATCACCAAACCTTTCTGATAATCTCAAGAAAGCTATGGAAGTGAACCCAAAAGATATATTTATAAATACATCTATACATTTAAAATGTAGTTCCATGAAGTTATTTGAACAGATTGCACATGAATTCCAAATTTAAAAATTTAGATGCGATATTACAAATTCAGTTCAAAGGTCAGGGACAAGATGGGCACCATCAGCAAGTCTCTTGGTTCATGCAGCTCCATTGCCAAAATACCCTGTTTCTAAAAGTAGCTGATAGAACCAAACATTACAATGATCTAAAACCTCAGGCAGAACAGAGGATAGTGGAGAAGAAAATGAAGTAAGAATAATTGAAAGGGATTGAGAGATAATTGTCTGAAACCTAAAATGGCAGGATATAAAGTGAAAGGCTCTTAGGGCCCTATTTTTCTATGGAGGAGTAATGGATGATTTGTTACCCAAGTGGTGTGATTTTAAAAAAAGAAACAAAATTAGACTTGATATTGGACTTGTGATCAGTCCTCCTGCATCAGCCTTGCAAGATACTAGAATTACAGGTAAGAAGTGTGATTGTTTTTGTTTGACATTTATATTTATGATTCTGATTAACTTCTATTCATGTTGGAAAGTAAAGTTCGAAGTCTGGTTTTGGAAAACATAGATAAACATTTCTTCCATCAATATAAGTTGAAGTGACTTTTCTAATCTTAATGAATTACCTTGATACCTCCATAGAAAATCAATTTGTTGGTGTGGGCTCTTACTGTAACTTTCTAATAAATCTTGAAATCTGGTGCTGTACATTCTAGAGCAGTATTTTTCTTTTCCATGACTGTTTTGGGTAATGACTGTTCCTGGTCATATTCATCTTTATATAAATTTTAAAATCAGCTTCAACATCTTTATCCAAGAAAATCCTGCCTGTAAATATGGAGAGTACATTAAACCTACAGATCAATTTGGGAGAATTAACACAGCAACGTTTAACAGGAAAACTCCTTAGGCCCAGTCATGTCTTATTCAGCCATACTATGAAGTAAACTCTAGTACCAGTCTACTCAGACAAATTCAGATAAAGGAAGAACTTGAAATCAGAAGAGCTGACTATTTCCGCTTATTGTAGTACTTGTATCTAATATTCTAAGAATTATGATCCTTGATCTTTGAAATTGTGACATCCAGGTTGAGAGAGACAAGATTCCACATGTGAGATCTAGCCACCTTAGAAGCACTATGGATATGGGATCCAGTATCTCTATGTAGCTTACTGGGTTCTTCAATAGGTATCTCAATGCATCAGACTGATATCATGAAGGAGAGTGCCAAGTTAACCCTTACCACAATGAATAGACAGTACTTTTCCAGACAGATACAATTACAAATCCTGTCATATTTTTATATAGCTCATATTTCATTTTTTAAGTTTGTAAGGGACAACAGAGCTAGAAAAACAATTATAGGAATCTAATATTTTTTAAAACTTCTATTAGTGTTTTCATGTAGTCAGATTTCAAACTCTGGTTTGAAATCGAGTTCTTTTTTTTATTTATTTATTTTTTTTGAGACAGGGTCTTGCTTTGTAGTTCAGGCTGGCCCTGAGCTCACTATGTAGCCCAGGCTGGCCTCGAACTCAGCAATCCTCCTGTCTCTGCCTCCTGAGTGCTGGGATTACAGGCGTGAGCCACCACACCTGGCACTGTGGTATGTGGTATTGATTGTTAGTGGGCGTGAGTCTCCACGCCCATCATTGTATGTGGTTTCTGGGGATCAAACTCAGGACCTTGTGCTTGCGAGGCAGGCTCCAGAACCACTGAGCTAATCCTCTGGCCCTCATGTATACATTTCTAATGTTTCCTATTCTTTTCTAGAGATCCAAATTTTCATTAAATGTAATACCTCTTATACTTAATGAGTTTCCCTTGCAATTTCTTCTAATGGTGGATTGTTACTAATTTTGCCAGCTTTGTATTTGAAAGTGTCTTTATTTCATCTTTCATTTGACATGTATTTTCTCTGGATACAGAACTGAGAATCATGGATTTTCTTTACTTTCTTTTTTTCTCTGCCCAAGCAGCATTTTAAGAAAATCCCATTGTTTTCTGGCTTTCATTATTTCCTACAAAAATGTTTCACTTATTCGTAGCCTCTTCTTTTGTTTTTGTTTTTTTTTTTCCTTATGTCTTCCTTGTGCTCCTTTCAATAAGAATCAGTGGTTTTCAGCAATGTGAACATGGCATGGCTACAGTTAGGTTTATTTTTATCATTTTACCTGCAATTCACTAAGCTATTTTCTTTCTAATATATTTTTCTACCTCTTTTCATCTTTCTTCTCTTTGAGACTCCACATTGACATTGGGTATGTTACTTGGTGTTATCCCATAGATTATTTGGGTATTTTTCTCCCCTTTTCTTTCAATCATCCTAGGCTCTAGTCAAAGGATTTCTATTTACTTGTGTTCAATTCATTGATCAAAGGCACTATTATGTCCAAGGTGCTGTTAATCCAATGCAATATACTTCTGACTTCAAGAATTGCACTTTTCAATTCTAGATATCTATTTCAACTTTTCTCTTTTGTCACTCACATCTTTTTAAATTTTTAATCCTTTCCATTATTTTATATGTATTTTTTCCTATGGGTATTTAAATATATTTGCCATGGTTAATTTTAAATTATTTAATATTAATTCTAACACAAATTATATCCTAGAGAGTGGATCAGTGACTGAGTGCTTATTTCTTCTTTTGTTTTAGGGGTCATATATCCAGCTTCATATCATGGAAATTTTTGATAATCTTCTGAAAAGACTGTATGATATGCTGTACAAGCTATCAAATCAGGTGTTGGCTTTGAAGAGTATTATATCATACCAGTAGCAGTGAAATTACAAGCAGACCATTCTCAGATTGTAGGAGTTTGGTGCTAGGAGTGGTTCATTTTTCCCTCTGGGCTTGATGTATCAATTAAAAGGTATGGATCTTGTTTTTTAGGAAGTTTCAGTAGAAAGATGAAGTGTTTACCAACCCTTTCTAGTGACCATCTCTCATGTAAGAAGTAAAGTCTAAACACTATCTTTCCCCCAAATGGAAAGCTCCTGAATAGCTGGTCACCTGTGGGAACTTTCAACTGTTGCTTTCTATTAAATTCTTTAGAATATTGTCCTTAGTATATATTTTCATTAGTCAGAAAATGGTTTAGAATATTTTCTCCCTTCTCTGTAACTCCTCTTATAATGGCGTTAGGAGGCAGCATCATGATGACTCAACCACATGAACAGACTGGTTCTGCTCTTGGAGAGCTGGCTTCATTATTTCCTCAGTGGACTGATACAAACGTGCTCAGTTTTACATGATTTCTCTTTCTAAAACTTTTTAAGCTTATTTTTGCAGTGGTGGCACCCAGATCTGGGCTGTGTATGTGTTCTGCCCCTGACCTGCACTCCTATCCCCTCATCTTTCTCTCTTTTTTTTATTATTCAGTAAACTTTATCAGTACACTATATACACAGCTCACAATCACACAGAACATTGGGGAATTTGTACCAATATGTGACACAAGTCCATTCTCATTTTTACCTACATCCCTCCCCACCCACCCCCTCCCCACCCCCTATATACATACTCTTTTATTTTTTTTTCTGAATCATATTTATTACTTCCCCTCATTTTGTTCCCACACCAAATTCCTTTTGGATATTTCCCATTCTACAAAAACTATCATACATTCTAGAGCTCCTTTACCTCTACAGGTGCTTATAGCAAAGAAAAGATCTGGTATTTGCATAACTGTGTTCTATTTATTTCACTTATTAGTGTGTCCTCCAGATATCTCCATTTGAACATAAATGAATGAATCTTGCCATTCTTTATGGCAGAGTGATACTCCGTTTTCAAAAAACACGTCTTCTTTATCCAGTCTCCAGTTGATGGGCATTTGGGTTGTTTCCAAGATTGGGCTATCACGAACTGAGCTGCTTTGAACAAGGTTGTACATCTGTCTTTTCAATTGTGATTTTTAAAATTTTATCATTGGTTGATTTTGTAATAATGGCCATTCTTTGTGGAGTGAGATGGAATCTCAGTGTTGTTTTCATTTGCATTTCTTGAATGACCAGCGATGTTGAACATTTCTTCATATACTTTTTGGCTGCTTTGACTTCTGCCTCTGAGAAGTGTCTGTTTATTTCAGATGCCCATTTTTGAATTGGGTCTTTAAACTTGGGGAGACTGATTTGTTTAAGTCCCTTATATGTTGTAGATAATAGCCTTTTGTCTGACAAACAACTAGTAAAGACATTTCCCCATGTTGTTGGTTGTCTTTTAGAGGTGCCAGTGGTTTCTTTTGTTGTGCAGAAGCTCTTTAGTGGGATGAGATCCCATATGTTGATTCTTTCTGCTAGTTCTTCTGCTATAGAGGTTTTATTCATGAAGTCTCTGCTTAAGCCAATGTCTCCAAGACTTTTACCTAACCTGTTTTCTAGCAGATTTATTGTTTCATTCATGATCAAATCCCTACAGAGAATCAGAATAGATGGACTTTTTCTCAATCTGATACAAGCTATTTATGAGAAATCAATAGCCAGCATGATACTTAATGGGCAAAAACTGGAACCTTTTACTCTAAGATCAGGAATGAGACAAGGATGCCCACTGGCACCACTCCTATTCAATATAGTACTGGAAACATTAGCTATAGCAATCAGGCAAGACAAAGATATAAAAGGAATAAAGATAGGAAGGGAAGAAGTTAAACTGTCATTATTTGCTGATGATATAATACTCTATCTAGAGGAGCCTAAAAACTCAACCAGAAGACTACTAGACTTAATTACCAAATTTAGTAGGGTTGCCAGATACAAGGTCAATGCTCAAAAATCAACAGCCTTTGTCTACACAAACAACAGACTCATGGAAAGAGAAATTGAGGAGTTAATCCCTTTCACAATAGCACCCAGAAAAATAAAATATCTAGGAATCAGTCTAACAAAGGAAGTGAAAGACCTCTATGCTGAAAACTATAGAACTCTGAAAAAGGAGATAGAAAAGGATATCAGAAAGTGGAAAGATATCCCTTGTTCCTGGGAAGGGAGAATCAACATCGTCAAAATGGCTATATTCCCACAACTACTATACAGATTCAATGCAATTCCAATTGAAATTCCAACGGTTTACTTCACAGAGCTAGAGAAAATAATACAAAAATTCATCTGGAACCACAAGAGACCTAGAATAGCAAAAACAATTCTAAGCAACCATGACATGGCAGGGAGTATTACAATCCCCAACTTAAAACTCTACTATAAAGCCACTGTGATAAAAACTGTATGGTACTGGCAAAGAAACAGACTGAGAACCAGTGGAATAGATTAGAAGATCCAGACACAACCCCGGACACACTAAGCCACCTTATCTATGACAAAGGAGCCAAACATTCCCAGTGGAGGAAAGACAGCCTCTTTAACAAATGGTGCTGGAAAAACTGGGCTTCAACCTGCCAAAAGCTAAAGCTAGACCTATCTCTTTCACCATGCACAAAACTAAACTCACAATGGATTCAAGACTCATTTCTTTTGATCCCACCATCTCTCAACCCCACCCCACCCCGTGATGCACCTGTTGTGGTTTCATAAAGCATAGAAGCCCTCAGAAGATGCTGGAGTCTTGATTCTGGACTTTCCATGCTTCAGAACTGTGAAAAATATTTTTTCTTTCTTTAAAAATTACCCCTTCAGTAATTTTCTTTTATAGAAATCCAAAATGAACTAAAATAGTTATCATGCATGGCTTCCCAAGTACTTTTGAAGTGACTACAGAGGATTTATGACTAAACATAAAAACAGAAATCAAATTCATTTACATCAAATGGATGTACCTTGAGGACATACTCATAAGTGAAATAAATAGGGCACTGATATATAAATACCACATCATTTCTTTAGTAAGAGAAACCAAATATATAAATGAGGTCCAGAATGTATGATAAGCATTGCAAAATAAGAAGAAAATGTTCAAATGGAAAAGGGAAAGAGGAGAAGGGGAAAGTAAAACAGGGAACAAAAATGTGATGGTAAAAATTAAAAAAAAAAACAGAAATAATGCTTATGTATATAAGGGGGCAGGGCTTAAAGAGAGGTCAGGGGAATGGGAAAAACTGGGAATCAAGGTACATTATGTCTAGGTACAAATTCTCAATGATGAATGTGATCATAATGCATACCTAAAATGTACCCCCCAAAAAAAACTCAGTAAAGGGGAAAAAATAAATACTTTAACTTAGTAAATCTTAAAAATGCTAGTTTAAAAATGTCCACAAATGTCTCAAGCAAGTATATTTCCAGAATTCATATTGTGGTTGTTAAAATAACTCTCTGTGGTTAGATGCATTAAACATTTGTAAAATTTCAGTAGATA